>PVKA01052535.1:0-11664 GCA_004027165.1 Ctenomys sociabilis
AGACCCTGTCTCAAAAAACCAAAACAAAACAAAAAAAAAACCAGAAGTACGGAGCAATCACATGACACAAGCACGCTCAAGCAGCACCCACGCACATGGAAACTGCTCACATGGACGCTGCTCAAATTACCCAGTCTTTTTTTTTTTTTTTGATAAATTAAAATATTGCCAACTGTTTTCATAATGTTTTGGTATCATATAAGGTGCATACATGATATTATACTTACAGATATTAATATACCGTATGTCTTGTTTATCTTTTTTTTTTTTTTTTTGCGGAACCTGGGATTGAACTCAGGCCCTTCTGCTTGCCAGGGAAGTAAGTGCTTATTCCACTGAGCCATCTCCCTGGCTCCCCACCCAGTCCTTGAAGGCTGCTGCATCCTGCTCTGAAGAGCTGATTTCAAGTCTTGAAAGAGAAAAGGGAAGGGACCGTGTTACAGGAAACAGGATGATTTCCACCCACTTTTTCACTAGGGAGGTTGGTGGCTGGAAGGGAACATCAGAATGATGGCAAGAGCCTACGCAGACTTCAGCTGGGGCAGCGTGACACGTGCCGGCCATCCGGTACCCTGGGAGGTTGAGGCAGGAGGGGCGCAAGTTCAAGTCCTGCCTGGGCAATTTATCACCTTAGTAAGACTGTCTCAAAAGGAAATTATAAAAGGATTAGGAATCTGGCTCCGGGAGGGTGCTAGATTCATTACCCAGTATCACATTAAAAAGGGCGGGGGAGGGGGGGCTGGGAAGATTGCTCAGCGGAATAAGCGCTTCCTTGGCAAGCGTAAGGGCCTGAGTTCAATCCCCAGTTCTGTTCAATCCCCAGTTCTGCAAAGAGACAGAGAGAAATGACAAGGTAGTCCTGAGACTTTTTTTTTTTTTTTTTTTTTGGAGAAACACTAGTTTCCTGATCACTTGAAGTGGTGCTTAGCATGACCCACTGAAGTTTTTTTTTTTTTTTTTGTCTTTTTGAGACAAGGTCTCACTATGCAGTTCAGGCTGGCCTTAAGCTCACTTTGTAGCTCAGGTTGGTCTCGAACTCACAACAATCCTCCTGCCTCAGCTTCCCGAGTGCTGGGATTACAGGCATGCGCCACCACGCCCGGCCCCCTTTTGACTTTTTGAGGTAGGGTGTTGCTAAGTCACTACATTGTCCAGGCTGGGGTCAAACATGCAGTCTTGCCAGTGATATACCTCAGTGGTCCAGCACCTGCCTGGAAAGTATAAGGTCCTAAATTTGACTCTTAAAAAAGAAAGATGGGGCTGGAGATATAGCTTAGTAGAATAAGGGCTTGCCTGGTAAGCACCAAAGCCTGAGTTCAATCCCTGGTTCTGCAAGAAAGAAAGAAAGAAAGAAAGAGAGAAAGAAAAAGAGAAAGGAAGGAAGGAAAGAAGAAAGAAAGAAAAAACAAAACAAAACAAAACAAAACAAAACAAAGGAACCTCAGGCCCCGGCAGTACTGGAACCCTAGGTGCACAGCGACGCCAAAGGGGCTGCTCCTTGTAATAACAATATTAAGATTAGACTCAGCTGCAAACCACAATAAATACAAAAATCTTCACAGCTTAAATGGGTTTTGTTTGCTTTTGAGACAGTCTCACTATGTAGCTTTGCAGTTCAGGCTGGCCTTGTGCTCACTGTTGCAGCCCCGAGGCTGGTCTGGAACTCACAGAAATCCTCCTGGCCCAACCTCCCCAGTGCTGGGATGACAGGCCTGTGCCACCACGCCTGGACCCAGGGCCACACTGTGGGCACCCGCATTTGGGGCCAAAACCACAGGCACACAGAGCCAGGGATCTGGGTTCTTGTATTTGCCAGGTAGGTGCTTATGCCTCTGAACCGTCTCTCAGGCCCCTACTATGCAGCTCCAGCTGGCTCTGAGTTCACTTGTGGCCCAGGCTGGCCTCAAACTTGGAGTGACCCTGCTGCCTCAGCTTCCTGACCAGGCCCAGCTTCAGGGTTTCAATGTGAGGTATGATGATTTCTCTTACAAAAAAAGTGCCTTTAGAGGAAATTGATCCTGGCCTGAATAATGGTTGCCCATTTCTTGGCAGTTCAAGCTCCCATCCATCCATCCATCCATCCATCCATCCATCCACCCACCCACCCACCCACTCATCTACTCATTTACACATTTCCTGGGAACAGGGCATTCTTCCATATTAGTTTGATGCAGGCAGAAGCCAGATGGTAACCAGCAGCATTTGCACTTCACCAATTGTCTCCTGATTTTTTTTTTTTTAATGGAACCAGGGATTGAACTCAGGCCCTAGTGCTTGCCAAGGAGGTGCTTATTCCACTGAACCATCTCCCCAGCCCTTTGACTGAATTTTATAGAAGAAAAAAAAATCCCACGTCAATGGCCTGCACTGTTTTTTCTTTAGTCTCATTCAGTTGTAACAGCTCCTCTTCCTTCATCTTTCACAATCTTCACATCTTTCTCTTACTTTATTTTGGCACAGGGAATTGAAATTAGGACCCCACACTTGCCAGGCGGACACTGTGCGGCTCAGCTACATTTACCAGCCCTTTTGACATTTTTTTTTGCAGAACTAGGGATTGAACTCAGGCCCTCGTAGGCAAGCACTTATTCTGCTGAGCCATCTCCCTGGCCCCTCCTTTGACATAATTTAAAACTAGTTATTTGGAAGAATATCCTTCAACTCAAGAGTGTGGTGTTTCCTCACTGCTAGGTTCATACTAAGCATTTTAGAACTTTTGTCTTTTTAAGATAGGGTCTCACTCTGCAGTTCAGGCTGGCCTGGAGCTTACTTTGTAGCCCCAGGTGGTCTCATACTTGCAACAGTCCTTCCTGCCTCAGCTTCTCAAGTGCTTGGATGAAAGCCATGTGCCACCACGCCCAGCAAAACTTATATTTATTAATATGTGGTTTAATGCATAACACTAGCACCAGTCCTGGGGAGCTGGTACATCACGTAGATTAATGCCTCACTGTGTCCTTCTCTTTCCTTCCTCGACCCTCTTCCACCATTGCTTGATCCCCTTCCCTTTGAGAAAGATCTATCTTCCTACTTCCCAGTATCTAGTTTTTCTTTTGCTCTTTATTTGCAATTTTTTTTTTTCTTCAGTACCAGGGACTGAACTCACAGCCTGTGCTTGCCAGGCAGGTACCACTGCGTTATCTCCCCGGCCCCTTATTTTGCTCTTTATTTATATTTTGGATTTCTCAGGTAAGAGAAACCATGTGATATAGAGGCTGGGGGTGTGTGATTTATTTCACTCAATGTTACAGTCTCAAGATGCAGCTATTTACCTAGAAACACCCCCCAATTTATCTTACCTTATGGCAGAATATACTACACGCTTTCGGCAAGGCCTCAGAAAGGGCATTGTGGGGCGTGCCTGTCATCCTAGCACTGGGGAGGCTGAGGCAGAAGGAGCACCACAAGGTGAGGCCAGTAGGGCAACACAGTGAGTTTAAAGGCCAGCAGGGGGCTGGGGAGATGGCTCAGTGGAATAAGTGCTTCCCTGGCAAGCGCAAGTGCTTGAGTTCAATACCTGATTCCGCAAAAAAAAAAAAAAAGAATAATATTTTGGAGAGCCGGGGAGATGGCTCAGTGGAATAAGTACTTCCCTGGCAAGTGCAAGGGCCTAAGTTCAATCCCCGGTTCTGCCAAAAAAAAAAAAAAAAAAAATAAATAAATAAATAAATAAATAAAGGCCAGCAGGAGCTACAGTGAGACTGTTTCAAATGAAATGAAAAGGGGACTTGGGGGCTGGGGAGATGGCTCAGTAGAATAAGTGCTTGCCTGCACAGGGTCTCACTGTGAAGTTCAGGCTGGCAAGCACAAAGGTCTGAGTTCAATCCCCAGTTCTGCAAAAAAAAAAGAAAAGAAAAGAAAAAGGGGCTTGGAAGTGAGGTCACGTTCTCTCCCTCTTCCTCTTCTTTCCTTTCTGGAGACTCACTGTGTAGTTCTGCTGGCCTTTCACTCACTGCAACCCTCCTGCTTCAGCCTGCCAAGTGCTACAAGTTCGTGTTGGTGTCCTTCTCTGCATTCTATTAGGAGTACCAGCCAACAGTTAGTCCCAGATTGACAGTGTTTTTGATCAATTGCAAAACAAAAATGAAAAAGAAAAGAGAAAGAAATGAAATCACTTGGCTAAAGGCGGCATCCACCAGACTTCTGCACTTGAAACTCAGCACTTCCTCTTTAGAAATTATTAAGCATCTTGTGGGTAGACTTTGAGACTGCTAATAACCTACTATTCACCAAACTTTCACTCTTTCTCATGTTTCTGCCAGAATCTATGATTACTGTCTATTGCAAAGTAAATCCGAAAAGTCAAATCATTTTATTTATAAATATGCCACATTGTATCACTGAAAGGTGGCCACACTTAAAAAGGCTTAACCGCAATACTATCATTATATGGATCAAGCGTATCTATTTACCCCCCCCCTCTAAAAGACATAGCCTTGTTATGTAATCCAGGCTAGCCTCCAATTCAAAGTAATCTTCCTGCCTCAGCCAGTGCTGGGATTACAGGTGTCTGCCGCCTCACATAATCCCTATCTTTTCTATTTCTTACACTGGGGCTGGAGCAGCATCTCCCACTCAAGCAGTCTACCGCTGAGCTATGCCGCGGGCCCTTCTGTGAATGTGAGTTTGAGGCAGACTCACTGAATTGTAAGGCTGCCCTCAGAGTGAGGGTTGGCCTTCTCCTCCACTCCACCTCCCTGGCCTCACATCCCGGCCATTTCCCCATTACCTACAAAGGTGTCATTACCTTTCCAAGTTTCAGACAGCTAACACACACCACCTTTCCCTGAATGTTTTCCCCAGGAATCATCTCTGAAATGGGGAAAAAGAGTTGGTTAGACAGGATTCCAGCCTCGCAGTTTTGTACAAAAACAAACACAACCTTGCCACCAAGACCCAGTCAGGTTTTTTTGGTGGAGTCACACTGCAAAACAGGCTGGGATCCAACTCCAGGTCCTCCTTCCTCAGCCTCCTGAGGGCTGGGGTCTCAGGTGCACACCACAGAACCCATCTTACGCCTTCCTTGCTGCCAGGTCATTTTAACAGCTTGGTGAAGGCATTTGGAGAATCACCGTGGTCAACTGGTGGTCATCCGGGGGCTGGAGGCTCCGCAGGTAAAACTCCTCTGCATTGATGGCCAGCCCTTCATTGGACCCTGTGGTGGAGGGGGAGATTTTCTTTGCGGATCCAAGCAGGTAGGTGATTTTGGAACTCTGCCCTCTCCAGGGGCACCATGGTAATAACTGTAGAACCTGGTGGGTGAAGAACTCCTGTGACCTGTAGAGGGGATTACCGGGTGTTTACTCATATCTGGCTTCTTCTACAAAACATTTCTCATATGCACTTTTTTGTTGTTACTGGCGATTGAATCCAGGGGCTTTGAACTAAGCCCCCAACTCTTATTTTTTTTTTGGGGGGGGAGAAGGGAGGGTCTTTTTGAGACAGGGTCTCGCTGTGCAGTTCAGGCTGGCCTTAAGCTCACTGTAGTCCAAGCTGGTCTTGAACTTGTAGCCATTCACCTGCCTCAGCCTCCAGAATGCTGGGATTCCAGGCATGCGCCACCATGCCCGGTGATTCTACTACTGTATTTTAAGGCAAGGCTCACTAAATTGCACAGTCCCCTTGCTTGTGGCCCAACTTGTCATCCTCCTGACTCAGTTTCCCAGAGTACCAGGTTTACAGTGGTGAACCACTGCACCAAGTGGGCTTTTCTAACTACTTGGGGAAAAAATCAAGAGGTACAATCTTCTGCAACACATGAGAATGTAAGGAGCTCAGTTTCTCAGGATTCATAAATAGTTTCATTGGTTCGTGGCCTTGCACACTCATTTCTGTGTCTGTGACTGCCTCTTGGCTGCAGAGGCACAGCTGGTCCTTGTCACTGTGGCTGGAGGGCCCCAAGAGCCTACAATAACTCAGCTGGTTCCAGAGGCACACACCTGTAAGTCCAGCACTCTAGGAGGCTGAGGCAGGAGGACTGCAAGTGTGAACCCAGCCTGTGTGACTTAATGATATAGCAAAATCCTATCTCAAAATAAAAAATTGAAAAGGGTGGGGATGTAATTGAAGGTGAAGGCTCTGGGATCATCACTTAGTGGCAAAGAACAAATGAACAAACAAACAAACCAACGAATAAATGAAAGAAGCAAGCAACCCCCACCACCACCACCAGTGTCTGTATCCTGCGCACTTTCCACCTTCCCAGGGAAATCTGCTAAGCTACAGCTCCGCCTTTCTACATTTTAAAATCTCAGATAGGCTGAGCAGATGGCTTGGCAGTCTGAGCACCTGCCTGGCAAGCTCAGCGCCGACTTTGATCCCCAATACCGCATGCAGCACCAGCTCTGGAACCCTGGGTACACCATACTGGCCTGAATCTTGGTGGTGCACGTCTGTAATCCCAATGCTGGGGAGGCTGAGACAGGAGGATCACTACAAGTCTGAAATGCATAGTGGTACCCTGTATCAAATAAAGTTTTTAAAAAATAAAATTAAAAAAAATAAAATGTCAAAGAGGGTCTCACCTAAGTTGCTACAATGCCTTGCTAAAACTCAAACTTACCACCTCCTGCCTCAGGCTCCTAAAGTGCTGGAAAATGATTCCTGGTCTTGCAAAACACATTTTTTTTTTTCATGAGCCATCTCTGTGTGTGCGCGTGTGCATGTCGCACTGAGGTTATTATTTTGCTTTTCCCTGATGACTAATGAAGCTGAGCAGCCTCTGGATGAGCCCTGTGCACATGGATATCTCCTTTTGTGGAGAGCCTGTTTATAAAACTTGTGTCCACTTCATGAAAGGCATCTGTCCTCTATTAATTTGCTCCATGTATTGTGGAAAGCCCAGTGGCTTTCGGGAGCTGCCGTGGACTCAGGTTTGTCCTGAGACCTGAGAAGGCACGGAGAGATGGCTGCTTTGGTCAATTTGGGCTCTGATGGGGCCAGTGGAGGGGTGTTCAGGACAAGGTGGGGGAGCCATGACCCAGAAGGGTAGCCCTTGAGGGACATTGGTTTCTGAAGGACACCATGGAGGGGTGGGTAACCTGCATGCTCCAGAAGGCTTGCATTCCCTGAATTCCACTACCAGCCCAGGCAAGTGCCTGGAGCTGCAAGGTTTCCTTGGATCAGAGTGATAAGTGTCCCTGTTGAACCTTTCAGTGCTGTGGCTCTGGTGACAGACAGCCTGGAGCCTCTGTGGGCCCTATGACAATTTCTGGAATATCCTTAGGATGACTCAGCTTGGCCTTCTTTGTTGAAGTTCTGGGGACTGGTGCACTGAGGGTCTCTCAAGTGAGCCACATCCCTAGCCCTTTGGTAATTCGTTTTGAGATAGGGTCTTGCTAAGGCACTGCGTTGTTACCTAGCTGGGCTTGATCTTCTTGTGTCAGCCTCCCCAGTGTTAAACAGCTGATTGGGACTCATACAGGTCCATCCCCAGTCCAGCGCTGATGCCGGATTAGGCTGCCTGGACCTTGGTCAGGTGGACATCGGTCTCTGGGGTTCAAGCCTCTCCTTCTGAGGTGGGAATGTTTCAGGAAGCAGGGCGCTCACATCTGGCAACTGTCTTGGGAGAGGGGTTTGTGAGGAGGACATCTACCCCCAAGAAGTGGGACACAGTAAAAAATAAAAAAAAATTTTTTTTGAAACAGGATCTCACTGTGTTACTGAAATTGGCCTTGCCCTTACCATGCAGCCCACAGTGGCCTGGAACTCACAGGGCTCCTGCTGCCTCGGCAGACTGCATGTGGCTGTGAACACGAGGGGCGATAGGGCCAATGTCTGCAATGTGGCGGTGTGGACACAAAAGGTAACCTATTTGTCCACAGAGGTGACAGGGAGCCCCTCATTTTTAAACGGGTAGAGCTACCACCGTGTTGGGGGTGTAAATGCTTCCTGGGGATCGCTGTATCTAGTGACCACACCTTGGAAGGTGATAGTGTCCTTCAGTAGTGCCCAGAGTTCAAGGGCTTGGTTGTTTTGCTTCGTTTTGTTTGCAATACCGGGGACTGAACTCAGGACCCTGCGCTTGCCAGGCAGGTGCTTATTCTACTGAGCCATCTCCCGGGCCTAAAGCTTGGTTTTTCTAGGCCAGGCACCTTTTTGCCCAGCTCCAGGTCACAACTGCTGAGCCGCGCCACGCTTCCTGCGACCCCGCTCTCCCGCAAGCCACCCCCGTGCCTGGCGTCCTGCACCCCGCTCTTCTTCCGAGCCTCCAGGATCTGGCTGTGTCGCTCCCTCCCGTCCTCGAGGTGGCCAGCGCAGACCTGCACCGGCGCGTCACGCTTGGCGGGAATGGCCCCCACTGTCCGTCCGGGTCTGCGTTCCTAGGCCTCCGGGCTTCCGGTCCTCCCGTCCTCGGGGGGGGGGGGGGTGAGCTCACCCTCCCCTTGCGCTCCCGCTATCGAGTAGCGAGGACCTGGGCGTCTCCTCCCCGAGAAGGACTCGTTCTTCTCGTAGGCAGGCACCGGCTGCGTCCTCCGGCCCGCCAAGGGCCAGGACCGCCGGGCTCCCCCGCACAAGGCCGCTAGGCAGGGCGGCTGCTGGCCCTACGCGCTCCCCTGTCCCCTCTCCCCAGACCACCCCCAGGCCATCCCGGTGCCTTCACCCCGGCTACGGCTTGCTCTCGCAGGGCGTTCAGCATAGCACGGCTGACGAGCGCCTCCTTAGAGGCCCGGACTTCCGCTTCCGGTGGGCTTGCACCCTCACGGCCCTCAATAAAGTTTTATTAGAACACAGTGTATAAGCACTTCTCTGGCAAGTGCAAGGGCCTGAGTTCAATCCCTGGTTCCTTCCCCCCCCAAAGAACACAGCGGTGCCTTTATTTATAGATTGTGACAGTTCTGGTAGGATGATGGATTTGAGTAATGGGAGTGGAGAACGTGCTCCAAAAACGTAGAATATTTATTATGTGGTGCTTTACAAAATGTTCTGGGAGGGAAACCTAGCAATTTGGTGAGACCCTGTCTCAGAATAAAAGATAAAAAAATGACTGGGGGGCCAGCAGCATAAGTGCCTGCCTGGCAAACACAAGGACCTGAGTTGGATCCCTGGTACCGCAAAAGTAAATAAATATGTACATAAATAATCAAGCAAAGGATCAGAAAGGGTTGGGGATGGAGCTCAACACAAAGGCCCTCGTTTAGCTCAGTGGACTAAAGAGCTTGCTTAGGCAGAACGTAGTGGCCAGGGTTCTATCCCCAGCGAGCTATGAGGGCCCTGCCCTCCGGGCGCGCTGAGACCAGTTTTGAGACTGGGCATGGTGGTGCACGCCTGTAATCCCAGTGCTTGGGAAGCTGAAAACAGGAGGATCACTATGAGTCCAATCTGTGCGGTGAGACCCTGTAGACCTTATACTAAAATACATTAAAAAGAAAAAGAAAAACACAGCTGCTGGGATTGGGGTTACTGCTCAAGGAACATGTCTGCCTAGGGTGTGCAAGGCCCTGGGGTCCATCCCCAACACTGTATATCAAAGAAGAAAAGGAAAATTAAAAACACTTTTTGCGTTTTATTTTTTGAGACAGATCAGGTTGGCCTTGAACTTACTAGTAGAACATGCTGGCTTCAGACTCATGGAGTTCCTCCTGCCTCAGTTTCCTGAGATGTGGGATTATAGGCCTATGCCACCATTCCCAACTTCTTTCCTAGCAGTTTTGTATAAAGGCAAACACAGACTTATCCCAAAGACCCAGATTTTGTTTTGTTTTGTTGCACTGAAAATACCATATAGGAAAAGCTTGCCATGTAAGACATAGATCTTAAATGGGCAGCTTGGGCTGGTGAGGTAGCTCAGCAGACTAGGTGCCTGCTTTGGCAAGTGCAGGGACCACGGTTCAATCCCCGGTCCTGTATGCTGCGCCAGTGTCCACCCTGCTCCTGGGGTGGGCTGAGCTGGTGACTGAGTCTTGGTGTGGTGGTGCACTCCTATAATCCCAGTGCTGGGGAGGCTGAAAACAGGAAGATCGCTGAGCTATGTAGTGAGACCCTGTACCAAATTAATTTTTTATTTTTTTTATTATTTATTTATTTATTTATTTATTTTTGTCTTTTTTTTGAGACAGGGTCTCACTATGCAGTTCAAGCTGGCCTTAAGCTCACTTTGTAGCTCAGGCTGGTCTCGAACTCACAGCAATCCTTCTGCCTCAGCCTCCCGAGTGCTGGGATTACAGGCATGCGCCACCACGCCCGGTGCAAATTAATTTTTTAAAAAAGAAAAAAAATTGGTAACTTAATGTATACTAAATATGGGGGCCTAAGTGAATTAGCACATCAAAATAGACTATTAAGGCCTAATAAGAGACAAAGAATAGGTTCTAAACCAAATGAGAGAGTCCTTAGAGAAAACAAAATTCAAACAGCTTGCTTTCCAGAAATCAAATCCTACCTGGAACCAACAGCACCTCATGTTCCCCTAATGTGTCCCCGTACTAAAAACTGTATGAAAAATCAGTAGACCTAAACATCTCTGGTGTCTGCCTTGCGAACACCCTTTGCTAACCAGCAGAGAGCCTTTCTTTTTCTTTTCAGGGAAGGGTGTACAGGGTGTTCAGGGCCTCACTGCTAGATCGGACTCATAGTGCTCCGCCTGTTTATAGTCCTCCAAGAGCTGAGATTAAAGGTGTGCACCACCTGCGCCCAGTCTCAATTGCGTCTCAGTGCACCCCAGGACTCCTGGCCCCTGTGCCTGTCTGCAGGTGCTTTAATCCACCGAGCTATTTGGCTGACCTCCAGCAGAGAGCTTTTTATTCCTTCTAATAAACACACCTTGGGCCATCCCCAACTGCTTGCTGTCTTGTTGGTTTTGATGTTCATGGCCCCCCAAACAAAGACCTGAGAGCTACACAGCTCTGGTTACATCTTTCGCGCCCAGCGTGCCATACCCTCTCCTCTGTGTCAAAGCAGCTGTGGTGGAAGGACCAAATACATGCACACAGTCTTTATCTGTTCCTCATAGGAACAGCAGGTACTCTGCCAGTTAGCTAAATACTCTTAGAGCAGCTGCTAGCCTTAAACAAAAGGCAGGTCTCCTCATGCTTTCCGATTAGTCGTCCATTGAATCCTGTGAGAACGTTGGCCAGACAGGCAGTTGGATTCCTTTCTGGAGATGGATCTCTGGTTGCTTGTAGCTAGTGAAAGCTGAGGGGACAACTGAAGGGTCATGAGTGGAGAGAATCCCCATTGGTCACCCAAAGGCCCCCTGTTGGGACCCCCGTGGCAGCTGAGTCCCAACAGCCCAACTGGTCAACAGGAGAAAAATCTCCACCTACCTATTTTTCCCACCTGCACTCCATGAGGCAAGAGGTAAAACCCTTTCACGGATCTCCTGATGTCTTCTATTCCAAAGTGGCCTCAGATGACTCTGCTGGAGCCCTCTCTTAAACCTCCATGAAGGGCCAGTGGTGGATGGTGGAGTCCAGGCATGGTGGTGCCTGCCTGTAATCCCAGGACTAGGGAGGCAGAAATCAGGAGGATCACTATGAGTATGGGCTGCGTAGTGAGACCCTGCACACACACACACACACACACACACACACACACACACAACCTCCACGAAGCTGCAGGTTTGAACTCTCTCAGCTAGTGAGACAGACCCCCTCTTGAGCTACGTCTTGATAGTTACAGGGCAGAGAACACGTATGCACAGTAAACCCACAAGACCTGAAAAAG
>PVKA01052536.1:0-11665 GCA_004027165.1 Ctenomys sociabilis
ATTGAAAAGATGGATTTGATAAATTAATATATCACAAACTGTTTTCATAATGTTTTGGTATCATAGAAGGTACATACGTACAGACATTATTATACTGTATGTCTCTTATCAGTAAATTAAGAGAGTGTAGCTGCTTGCATATCTTATTTTTTATACCTGAATTACATCAAAGACTCAACAATTAATACTTACTACCTTGCCATCTTCCCAGTGGTTGTCCATGGTACTAAAATCCGACATAATATCCCGTCCAACCACCACTAGTGCAAATCTTGCCTCTCATAGAATTACGCAGAAGCATGGTGTTATCTATCCCAACTGCACTGTCCGTACACACACATCATGACTCTTCCCCTCTATATCCCTTTCTTTGCCTACACCTGTCAAAGATGTACACTCCATTGTCATTCAACCAATCTATGTGTCTAAACTCGACAACAAAATCCAACACAGTCTAGCATTCCACAACAATAGTGGGTTATCTGAAGAAGATGTCAACCATAGCCATTCACAGCTCAGCCTATTATCATGACCCCGTGGTGTATACCTCACTCCTACACTTTTCTGCTGGATGGCCAAGACCCAGACAGAGCAAGACCTATATACCAACACATGTACTTTATGCTTCTTATGATGTCAGTGAAGTCCCCTCAGCGTTCATCTTGTAGTCCTGTACCTTATTCTGTAGATCCTTTGTCTGTGTCCTCCATGTGGATGAGTCACAGCCAATGCTTGACCAGTTTGCTCTCTGTGAGAGCCTGAGAGAATGTTTTTTCTCCATGTGACTCTCCCCAGGCACACTTTAGATCATCAATCTCTTTCCTCTGTGGCTCTGTAATCTCCTTGTTCAGAAAATTTGGAGCTCAACTGAGTTTCATGATGTTGTAGTACAGGTTCTCCTATGTCCTGAGTCTTCGCTGACTTTGAAAGTCTAGGACAAAAATGTTGGATGGCCTTGTGGCTCTTCAATTTCTCTGATTTTGATATGTGAACTCAGGTTGTTAACCATCCACAAGAAAAGCTGATTAGCAGGCCAGGAGTTTTATTTCCCTGTATCAATATGACCTCTACAGATTAACAAAGGACAGAAAAGGTTTACCAACCTAACAGAAGTACTAAGTTCCTAACTTGGAGAGATGCAGAAGGCCATCCTGGATATTTACCTCTTTATGTCCTCTCCTGTATATTAGGCAATCTATGGGCTCATGTCATATTACAAAAGTCATGCCACATTACAAATTATGGAAGGATTTTGGCCAGTGTAACTCCCTAGTGACTCATCAGATGTTGCAACAAGGACTTTTTCCCATTGGAGAGCTTGGTAAAAATAGACAAGGGAGAAAAGAATCTTTACTGTTAGCAGCTCACCCAACTCCCCCTGTAAAAGCAGCAACCAGAAACAGAACCCAAATAGAAAGTCTGCAGAATTTGTTTCATGTCATCCATGATGATTATGCAGGGAAATCAAAGTTATGTTTCAGTCTACTCAGAACACTCTTTGGATCCTTCCAGACTCATGCAACTGAGTTGGTCATTCTTTCTTTGATAAAAATTTTAAAAGGTATTAGAAAACAATTGCCCAAAAAGTAGGGATTGGTTAACTAAAGAGAAACATTTAAAGGGTTTTTCAAATACGAGTGTAGATGGCCTCCAGGTAAAACAGCAACAAAGATGCTGGGCTGCCCATCTGGAGACAAGCAGGGGGCCATTACCCCAGTAATGGAGCTTGGTAGGGGGCAGAAGGTAGAGTGGATCTTTCTCTCCATTACATTTGAAGCTAACAGTTTTATATTTTCCCCCTTACGGTGATTACATTGGAAGACTTTCCATCCTAAAGATACAAATAATTTGTTTTAAAAAATCATATTTCGTAATATTTATAATAATGGGGTTATTTTAAAAGATTAGTTAAAATTGTTTTAATTTCTAATAAGTTTCACTGCTTGGATTAGAGTCCTAAATTAAAATTGGTATAAAAAGTTTGATATTTCACAAACAAATACAGAGGTTTGTGGTATAATCTAAAAGCAGAGTGGTTTAGTTATTTGATTTTTATTTTTAGTCTGATTTTGACATCTCGTTTAAATAATAAAAGGCCTAGTGATGGTCTCTAAAGGGCTATAAGCTATGCCAACAACTTTTTCATGTTCGAGTTAACTTATCCAAAAAGATATATTGTGCCCCAAACTGTTCAGATCAACCATTCATGATTTCAGACTTTATTTGGTAGTATTAATTGGCTCCATGTAGATTTTGGGCTAATTTCTCTGGTGTTATGAACTATCACTATCCGTCAGATAAGTTAAATTACTTTGCTTTTATTCACAGATATGTCATATCACCTCATTAAGTGAGGAAATGTCTGGCTTCCTCTTCCAAACTGTAAGATACAGGTTTGTCACTATACAGTCAAAATTGAATTATGAACACAAAGGAGGGAATCAATCTCTCCTACTTCACTTGTTAATATGCACTATTATGTTTTTTTAAATTGTACAAAAGATAGAAGAATTCCATCAAGTCAGAAAAAAAATACTAGGAAGGGTCTTTTGGAGAAATCTCCATACTGGACAATGGAAGGGAGCCATTCCACCACTAAAACGAGGCAGAGGGTATGCTTGTGTTTTTCCAAGAAATGCTGAATGACCAATTTGAGTACCCACAAGTACTGTCAGGCTGTACCATGAAACTTGATCTGAAGAAGAAGTTAAGAGCAATTAGGCTAGATCCAACCTGAGGTCTCCTGAAGGAACTGACAAAATGGAAATCTAAGTTCTAAATAGGTGATAAAATATATAGAAATAACTGAGCTAGAGCCAGCCAGGTAGCTCAGTGGACTAAAGTACCTGCTTAGGCAGAGCAAAGAGGCTGGGATTGGATAACTGGAATGTGGTGCCAGACCCACCCTTGGGGCACACTGAGACTTCCACTGGGACAGGGTGTGCTACAGGTAGCACCCCTGTAATCCGAGCACTTGGCAGGCTGAAAACAGGGTAATCACTATAGGTCCAATCTATGTAGTGAGACCCTATAGATCCTGTACTAAATACATTAAAAAAAAGAAAACTGAAGGGGCTGGGGAGTTGGCTCAGTGGAATGAGTGCTTCCCCGGCAAGCACAAGGGCCTGAGTTTAATCCCTGGTTCTGCAAAAAACAAAACAAAACAAAACAACAACAACAAAAAAAAAAACCTGAGCTAAGTCTTACATCTATTAAGACAAAAAAATCCAAACATCCAAAATATGCATATTAATTATAGATAAAATATTTTATTCCTTCCATGTTTTTCTGATGAGATGTCTTCAAATTAACAACAAAATTTGACTGGCATATTTACAATTATAAATTTTAAAAAATTGTACTGCAGTTACTATAATTCAATTTGCTCAAGAATAAATATGAATGCAGTCTGATTATGTAAAGATGAGTGTGTGTGTGTTCTGTGTTTGTTTATGTATTTGTGTGTCATTTTGTGAACAGCTGTTTTTCTCCTTTTTTTGATTCATAATACAATTTGGGAGAAAGCATGCTTTCTCCTAAGCTATCAGCTGGTGTAAGTGATACCAAAATCGATTTATATCAGAGTTTCCATATTAATAGACTGAAATCTAAAAACCACATGATCATCTCAATTGATGCAGAGAAAGCCTTTGACAAAGTCCAACACTCATTGATGCTCAAGGTCCTACAGAAATTTGGAATAGATGGGCTCTATCTTAACTTGATAAAAGCCATCTATGACAACCCAAAAGCTCATATAATCCTAAATGGAGAAAAACTAAAATCTTTTAAATTTAAATCAGATACAAGACAAGGATGTCCTCTATCACCCCCCCCCCATTCAATATAGTCTTGAATCCTTAGCAACAGCCATTAAAAAAGAGGGAAAAATAAAGGGAATAAGAATAGGTAAAGAAGAAGTTAAATTATCACTATTTGCAGATGACATGATACTTTACTTGGAAGACCCAAAAAATTCCACCAATAAACTACTACAACTGATAGGGAAATTCAGTAGCATAGCAGGATACAAAATCAATACTCAAAAGTCAGTAGCATGTCTCTACACAGATAACAAGCACACTGAAAGGGAAACAATAGAAACAATACCTTTTACAATAGCACCGCAGAAAATGAAATACCTTGGGATTCACTTAACCAAGGAAGTCAAAGATCTTTTCACTGAAAATTCAACACCCTATGAAAAGAGATTATAGAGCTTCCTCCATCCCGCCTGCGCCCGCCCAGCCCCAGAGACCCGAATTCAGAAAATGGAAAGATATTCCATGCTACTGGAGAGGAAGAACCAACGTCGTGAAGATGGCCATACTCCCAAAATTGCTATACAGATTTAATGCAATCCCTATCAATCTGCCAACAACATACCTCCCAGATATAAAGAAATCAATCCTAAAATTTATTTGAAACCATAAACGACCTAGAATAGCAAAGGCAATCTTGACCAATCAAGACAAGGCAGGAGGCATCACAATTCCTGATTTGAAATTATACTACAAAGCCACTGTGATAAAATCACCATGGTATTGGCAACAAAATAGACCTGAGGATCAGTGGAATAGATTAGAAGTTGCAGAGGCATTTACAAAAACACTCAGCCATCTTATCTTCTACAAAGGGGCTACACAAGCTCACTGGAAGAAAGATAGCCTCTTTCACAAATGGTGCTGGAAAACCTGGCTTTCTACATCCCGAAAACTAAAACTTGACCCAGCTCTATCACCATGCACTAAGTTAAAGTCAAAATGGATTAAATATCTAAACATTAAAACAGAAACAGTCAGTCTCCTGGAAGAGAATGTAGGAGGAACTCTTGAAGACATAGGGGTAGGTAAAGAGTTCATGAACAAACATATATTCGCACGGGAAACACTTGAAAGAATCAACAACTGGGATCAACTCTTCTTAAGGAGCTTCTGCGTGTCAAAAGAAATTGTCAACAGAGTGAAAGGACAACCCACAAATTTTGAAAAATTCCTAACTAATAAGCAATCAGAGAGGACTACTGTCTAGAATATATAAAGAACTAAGATAAAGCAGGGCCCTCAAATTTAAAGACCCAGTTCAGAAGTGGGCATCTGAGATGAATACACACTTCTCAGAGGATGAAATTAAAGAAGCAAATAAATATAAGAAAAAATGCTCCACATTGCTAGCCATTCATGAAATGCAAATAAAAACAACACTGAGATACCATCTCACTCCAGAAAGCATGGCTATCATAAAGAAATCAACCAACAACAAATGTTGGAGAGGTTGTGGGGAAAAGGGAACACTTCTCCACTGCTGGTGGGAATGTAGACTGGTACTACCATTGTGGAGGTCAGTGTGGAGACTCCTCAAAACATTAGGACTAGAAATCCCTTTCAAGCCGTCTATCCCCCTACTGGGAATTTTCCCAAAGGAACTGAAAACATTTTATAATGGTGATATATGTGTACCTATGTTTATAGCAGCACAATGTGTGATAGCAAAATCTTGGAAACAAGCAAGATGTCCATCACATGAAGAATGGTTGAAAAAGATGTGGTATTTCTATATAATGGAGTATTACTCAGCTATTAAGAATGATAAGTTTGAAGCATCTATACTGAAGTGTATGCCGCTTGAACATATACTCATAAGTGAAATAAACCAGACACACATGTGTAAATATCATATCGTCTCCCTAATATAAGAAGCGAAAAGCAGAAATACAATTGGAAACGTACAACAACAACTAAAATCAATTGAGTCCTATAAGGCAAAGTGAATGGCATATGCTGCAGGATACTAATCAGCTTTTCTTTTGGATGGTTAACAACCTAATTTCACAGATCAAAGTTGGAGAAATAGAAGAGCCACAAGGCCAGCCAACGTTTTGGCCCTAGCCTTTCAAGGTCAGTGAAGACTCAGGATGTAGGAGAACCTGTACTGCAACATCATAAAACTCAGTTGAGCTCCAAATTTTCTGAACAAGGAGATTATGGAGCCACAGAGGAAAGAGATCAAAGTTCTATAGTGTGCCTAGGGAGAGTCACATGGAGAGAAAACTTTCTCTCAAGCTCTCACAGAGAGCAAACTGGCCAAGCATTGGCCATGACTCATCCACATGGATGACACAGACAAAGAATACAGAATAAGGTACAGGATTGCATGCTAAACCCTGAGGGGACTTCACTGACCTCATAAGAAACATAAAGTACATGTCTTGCTCTATCTAGGTCTTAACAATCTAGCAGAAAAGTATAAAAAAAATGATAGTTTCTCAAAAAGTTTAAGCTAATTAAGAAAAATTCCTTAGCCTGGGAAGAAGTTATAAGAGAGGAGACCAACTAATGAATAAGAGGAGTTGCCAACCTTTTTGCTCATTAATGAGGAGCCCCCAATAACCTCAATAGTCTGATAGGAGACACTCAGTAAATTGGTCATTGGTTGACAGATAAAAGTTTTTCAGCAACATAATTACAGGACGGTGTTTCTCTTTAACAATGGTTTTGGTATAATACTAAATTAAGAAACAAAGGTTTTTCACATGTGTATGGTAATTCTTTATTGTTAAACTCACGATATATTAAGTGTATTCATGAGTCCAAGTGTATACGTCTTCCAAAATGTAAAACAAAGACTGCTTATTTTAATAAGGCTTTTTTGCTGTTTCAAACCTTTGCCTTTAACAAGAAACTGGTATTCAGCATTTAACAATGACTAATTAGGTAAAATTTTCTTATGTATTACATTGAAATTATTGGCCAAAAGTGTTATGCTAAAATGAAGATTTAAGTATGTCACATAATGTCATATTGTTTTGCTACAACTTTGTATATGAATTTTTTTGTTTTGTCTTTTGCCAGACTAGGGATTGAAGTCAGAACTTTGTGCTTGCCAGGCAAGTGCTTATTCTACTGAACTATGTCCCTGGCCCCCTCTATATACTTTTAATTTCTAAATTTCTGTGTACATATGTGTAATTTTTATCTTTTAGCATTCTATAGGGATCTAAATATTAGTATTTCCATGGTTGTTAGATAATAACAGTTCAATTTTATGTCAAAAGTGGTTGCTATTCAGATAGATAGTAATGTTAATCTCACTGCCACCATTACAGTGTTATGTCATTAATATTTTTTTGTGGTACCTTGGATTGAACTCAGGAACTTGTGTTTGCCAGGCAGGCATTTATCCTACTGAGATGTCTCCAAGTCCCTCATTAATATTTTTTTCTGGATGTTTAACAACTAAATTTTGGAAACCAAAAATTAGAGAGGCAGACAGCCTAAAAGGATAGCAACTATTTTGGCCCTAGCCCATGAAGGTCAGTGAGGACTCAGGACGTAAGAGAACCTCTGCTGTGATACCCTATAACTCAGTTGAGTCCCTGAATTTCTGATCAAGGAGGTAATGGGACCACAGAGGAACGTGATCAAAGATGTATAGTATACTTAATGAGATTCACCTAGAAAGAAAAATATCTCTCAGGAATTCACAGAAAGAAAATTGTTCAAGCAATGGCCGTGACTCATCCAGACGGCTGATACTGACAGAAGATCTAAGAGGTGCTGTACATGGTTCAAGGTAAATCCTGAGGAGATTAACTGACCTTGTCAAATAGCAAAAGTTAATTTCATATTGATACAGGTCTTGCTTTAAGTTGGTCTTAACCATCCAGCAGAAAAGTGTGTCACCACAAGATCTATAAAGCAGTGATAGAATAAGATGCTAAGCTGTAAAAGGCTCCGATCACCAACAACTTCTGACATTTGTCAGCTGGACTGACAGCTCACTACTGTTATGGACAATTAAATTATGTAGGGTCAAATTTCTGAATACATGTACTAAAATCTTTAGACTGGCATCAAGAATGAAAAGGATTTCTATAGAGTTCTCCAAACACAGGTTCTCCAACTTCAGTGGCACACCCATCACTCACATAACAAAACAAATAGAGAGATGTGTTGGGAGCTGCTGAAGCTGAAATTGATCCTATATGGGAGGGCAGGATGATGCCTCACTACCTTTGCAGTCAAGTTACCTCGGTCTTGAGAAGAACATCTTGCCTAGACATTTTGGGCTATTGGTCATTAGGCAACCTTGTGTCGCGTGTTACTAACTTTGCAAAAGTATAAATAAACATTGATATTGTTCAGTTGATTGCCTCTCCAACCAGGTGGATGAGACACCACCAAATCCAGCTCTTATCTTCTTGTCTATCTTTTTCCTCATTTCTGCCACCATTTCTCCTGGGGTAGAATGGATCACATCCACAGATCCTTACGTAGATTTGCCTTAGTTTATACAACAAATGAGAAGACTTTGAATAATATGAGTGTCAAAAATCTTCCTTACCTTGATCTTAACATACACCTAGCAAAATTTAGATTGTGTCCCACAGCTTAAGTCATTTTTGAGTAGTTTTTTTCTTCAAATCCTTGAACACATTTGTAAAAAAATACTACCACAAATCTAATTTAAAACAATTATATAGGGATTTAATATTCCCCAAACATGTTGAGGTAATTACAGGATACATGTTTCTCAGCAAAACTCTGAAAAAATTAAGCCTAAAGGACTTTTGTTTTCAAAGTTAATCAAATACAAAGCTTATCTCCGTATTTCACAGTTAGTATCCCCCTTGTATATAATAATTATATGGATGTTTTGAAATGAAAACTAAAAGTTGAAAATGTAAAATCAAATCACAGGGAAGTGATGAAAAATAAAAATTATAGCTTTATTAAATGACTTAAAGATGTCCAGGAAGGAAATGAATAGGAAAAATGATATCCTGGACATACCTCAAGATTATAATGTTAAGCAAAATAAATGAGACACTTATGATTAAATTTCACAAGGTCTTACCATATAAGAAACCTAAAGTATAAATAAACAGCAAAATCAAAGACAGATTTAGAAAGTAGGGAGTGCCTTTCAAATGGGAAGGGGAACTGGATGGTCAGAGAAAGGTGGAAAGAAGAGATAGGGGATTAAATGAGAGAAAATTGAAGAAAAAGTAGAAATTGAGTTTTTCCAAGGGCAAGGGAATAAGAGATGAGGGAGGATGTTGGAGGGGAAGCAATGATAACAGCAGTAAAAGAGAAATTCCATGCATCCTGTCCATGAACAAACTCCCTTGATGATGTAATGATTACATACTGCAATCAGGTACTAAGCAAAAAGGAAGTAACAAAAGTGCCCAGGTATAGCAAACAACCCAGCAGCTAAACAGCAGCCCAGCACTGAGCTAATCTGTGGACAGTTCCTTGTTCAGTAGATAAAATATGGTTCAGTGAGTAGATGATGCACAGTCGCATTAGGAAAACCATGCACTTCTGATTTGGCCTAGGTTCTGGTTTGATTTCATGCAATTGGGAATGCTATTTATATTTGGATCCTTATACTTTCAGTGTGGTAATAGCAACAAACATTTTAAAGAAGAAAGGTGAGAAACTAAAGGCACTCATTAAGGGCTTCCTTCATTACTTATTTGTCCTGGAAAGCGATGAAAACACAAGAGACTAGCTGTCTGCTCAGAGTTGCAAGAAATTGCTGATTTTATTTTGTCCTCCCCTGGTTGCCTTGCCTTTTTGAATTCCCATCAAAGTAGAGAGGGAAATTGCTTTAAAACCTTTTCCTGCTGCTTGCCATATAGACAAACAAACACACTTGCTGGCAATTTATAACATCAATGTCTGATTCTGCAACTACTTTTGAACAAAACCTTATTCACTAAATAATACTGGCCTTTGCTAAGTAAACATCTGTGGTTATCCAGAGGCAAATTTTAGTCTTTGGTTGGACTTAACAGAACACTCTGGATATGCCCAGTAGAATTCATGAAAGCAGTCAGAGATAGCAAAGAAAGCCAAGCAGAGAGCCTTCAGAAGAGTCCTGCAAACATCTTGATTTTGGAATGGTAATCTTCCCCAATGTAGGAAAATATATTTAAATCTTTTAAACCACTTTATTCTGGCAGCTGTAGAAATATCAGAAGTGCTGTACTTCAAATATATGAAAAATGTGCTTTTCCAAATTTCACATGGCATGCAAATCCACAGCAGGGTTGAGAACATTTGAAGAGCTTCTACACTATTAGGACATCTACTTTATTATTGACTTGGTATTGAATTTAAAGAGAAAGGCAGTTTTTAAATCAGTGTCCTAGATTTGATTAAAAATACCTATGCAATTTTCCTAAATCATGTTTAAAACTAGAAACTGAAACTTTGAAGATGTTTGAGAATCTTCTCCTGTGTTCCATATGCCTCTGTTTGGCTTTGCTTCAGTCCTGAGCTCACATCAAAAGCTTTCTTCCTACATGTTTTAGAAATTTCTGCTCCCGGAAGGTTACTCTCTGCTGTGTCTCTTGAAAGTCTTTCCATTGCTGAGCTTTTGTAGGTCTACATTTAATGATTTGCATGAGAGCTGTATCAGTGACAGACCTGGAGTCTGGGCCTGCGCAGCTCACCTTTGCTTTAATTGGTGGCAGTGACAGAGACTGGGAGATCCCAGTGCAGCAGAACGGCAGAGCTTGAGGGCTCTTTGCACATGTCCCAAGGTCTGGTCCTTAAAAGATGCTGCCACTTAATACAAATTCTGGCCTTATTGTGCTATGGATCTGTGAACAAGTCATGTAGGTTTTTTGAGTCTCAACATTTTTACTTGTAAAATGAAAATCAAACATCTCCAAGTAAGGATTATAATGATTAAACACAAAACAAGTTTTTGGAAGCACATAGATCATTACTTTGTTTTTATATTGCTTATTTGGCAATAGTGCTCACCTACCCTCATTTTGTTGTTCTCTAACAATATTTTTTAAATTACTGCTTTGTTTCTACCTAAATGGTATCAGTTAGATTTTTTTTTGGCGGAACCAGAAATTGAACTCAGGCCCTTGTGCTTGCCAGGGAAGCACTTATTCCACTGAGCCATCTCTCCAGCCCCAGTTAGAATTATTTTTAACTGCTATATAGTACCATGTGTCCACAAAATTTCCAAGCTCAGAGAATGCATCCAATTCTTCACTGTGTTCTTAGTTCTACTATTAGTATCAATTATTATGTGTTCAGTAACACATTTGAGCAAATAATAGAAATATTGTACTTTTTTTTTTACTTCTTAAGAGCTTTGTAAATGATGTAATATAATTATAATTCTTTATGTTATCACCCTAATTTTTTGTACCATCCTTAGAAGCCCAGAATCCCCACTGAATTTACCAAATCAGGAGTAATGAGATTCAAAAACACTATGATGTCTTATCCTATTTGTTGTCCCTTCTGTCTTGAATCTACAGTTAAGAGCCACATGAAGAAAAATTAATCAGTAGAAGGCAGGCCACAATGTGTCCTCTTTCTCTACTGCTGGTCGACAATTTCTTTGAATAACTCCCTATGGTTGCAGAATGCTGGACTGTGTTGGATTGTGGTGTCGAGTTCAAGAACCTAAGGTAGTTGAATGTCAGTGGAATGCCCACTTTTGACAGGTGTAGACAAAGGAAGGGTTGTAGAAAGAAAAAATCAGGATGTGTGTGTATAGACAGTACAGTTGGGATAGATAACGCTGTGCTTCTACATAATTCTATGAGAGGCAAGATCTGCACTAATGGTGGTTGGCCAGGATATTATGTCGGCTTTTAGTGCTATGGTCATCCACTAGGTAAATAATT
>PVKA01052537.1:0-11660 GCA_004027165.1 Ctenomys sociabilis
TTAAATGTTAACATATCAAAAAAAATTTTTTTAAATGTTAATGTATCAATACTTGATGGAAAATACCTGTTCCATGTTATGCCTAAAATGTTTGATATTCAGACAAATAGATTAAGCTCAACTGCCTAAGTTGTCAGGTAATAATAACATTAACCTTCTCTTCTAAGAATCTTAACAATCTAAGTTTGCAGACCAAAAGTTAGACATAAGGAAGGGCTGCAAGGACAGCCAACATTTTGACCTTAGCCTTTCAAGGTCAGGGAAGACTCAGGACATAGGAGAATCTATACTGTAACATCATATAACTCAGCTGTGTCCCAAATTTTCTGATCAAGGAGCTTATGGGGCCGCAGAGGAAGGGGACTGATGTTGTAGAGTGTCTAAGGACAGTCACAAGGAGAAAAAACATTCTCTCAGGCTTTCACAGAGAGCAAATTGGTCAAGCAGTGGCCATGACTCATCCACAAGACTGATGGTGACAAAGGATCTACAAACTGTGGTACAGGGTTTCAGTGTAAATCCTGAGGGGATTTGACTGACCTTATCAGATATAACAGGTACATTTCTTGTTATATAGGTCTTGCTTTATCTTGGTCTTAACCATCCAGCAGAAAAGTGTAAAAATGAGGTATAAAACATAAAGGCATATTAATATACTGAAGTGTAAAAGGCTCAAGTCAACAACTTCTGACATTTCCAGTCCTACAGATAGTGCACTACTATAATGGGGCATTGGACTATATTGGAATATTTTGCTGAATTCACGCACCTGTAATATTTAAATGTCAATGGAATACTCTTCTCTGACGAACCTAAACAAAAATAAAAGGTATACAAATGAACAAACATTTTATATCTATATATTCAATATAGCCACAGTCTCTTAATTCAGTGAATAGAAAGAGTTGTTCTAACAGTGTTTTTGAACAGGATATCATGCCTGCATCTTATACAGTGAATAACCATAAGACAATAATATGCAATGTATTAATTATTGAAACTGTCCTACTAATCAGTTTTGAAACTGTCTCATTGCCATTAGTTTCTCAATAAAATTATTTTTTAAAGTAGGTATATTGGAAAGCCCTTTATTTTGAAAGTGGTATGATGATTTTACTAAGGTTTATAGCAATTCTAATATCTTCTCTTTTTTAATTAATTAATCTTATTGATACATTTCAGACATAGCTAGCAATCCATTCATCATAAGGCATTTGTACAGGCACATACTATATCTTGATCCCCTTTTTCCCCCATCCCGCCCACTCTCCCTTCAAGTTCTCATCCCCTCCTTATTTACAAAAACCTTGTTTGTTTTTATTTTGTGTTTTTCTACTTTTTTGACTCCCCTTCCCCTTGGTAGTTTCACTTCCCTTTTGAACATTTTCTTCTTGTTCCACAGTATCTATTATAAATTTTGATCCATCTGTCCACTAAGCAAAATGATCCAAGCTCATAGCTAAGAATTACTAATTTGCTAAGAAAATAACATTTTTTAATGTATTTAGTACAGAGTTGACAGGGTCTCACTAAATAGATTGGACTTGTAGTGATTCTCCTGTTTTCATTCTCCCAAAGGCTGGGATTACAGGTGCATGCCACCATGCCCAATCTCAGTCACCCTCTCAGTGAGACCTGGGGTTGGAGTGCTAGCACAGCAGCCTGGTGATCAAATGTCCTGGCCTTGTGTCTGCCTAAACAGGCACTTTAATCTGCTAAGCTATCTGGCTGTCCCAAGAAAATAATAAGTTTGAATAAAATTTTTTTAAAGTTACAATGTACAATATATTTAAAAATAATTTATTTTACAAAAATGCATCAGTACATTCCCTGTCATTCTTAGTCTTTAATAAATGCACTCCTCCAGGTTAGGGCTGCAGCAAACACATAAGATAAGTTGTCAACAACCATCCTGCATTCTTACGTTGCATTATTCAATCTTCTAAAATGGCTAAGCATGGGGAAGAACTTCCCACGACCAACCCTACAGACAGCCAGTATTTCATCCACACCAATGTGCAAATAAATCTCATAGGTTTGCCAACTACACCCCTATATTAAAACACAAATACTCCAGTTTAAGAATGTCAGATATATTAAAAACTAGAGATTTTACACCATTTGGTTTTACAAGTGGTGAATTTTAGCCTTTCAAAGAGTTTGTGGACAAAAACGAATTGAAGTATGTACACATTTCAAAGGTAATTGAATGACTGTAATTTCTGTCTTCTTTCAAGATTTATCTCCCATTCACTTAACAGAGATCAAATCACACTAATGCTATCTTTTCTAAGTTGGACAACATGATGGTTTAGATCAAAAATAAAAATTCTTCTGTCATCCACTAACAAAATATTGACATGAGAAATGAGGAATCTGTTTTGATAAATAGACATGTACTTGATTAGCTTTAAATTTTATTTGTTTACATGTAAGAAAGGTTAATAAACTAAGGCACAGATTTGAGTTTTGCTTCTGATAGTTGACAGCTCAGCACAGATCTGTATGCTGTTAGCAAGCCTAGTAAAGAGATTGCTGTAATTACATTAACCATTTCTTTAACTCTATTATTGCATTAAGGTAGTTGGGATTTGGATAAGTATATTCCTGATTAAGAAAGCAAGTCATCAACCAAAGTTTATAGTCTCATTATCTGTCAGAATTACCTTTTATACAGAAATGACTCATGTTTGCTATTTCAAACTGTCCTAAAGTCACTGTGCTTTATATTTTAACTTATATTTCATGATTAGTCTTTAAATTGTCCTTTTTAGTGAGTCAGGATCATTCCTCGAGTCAATGCCTATGTACTTGGTGTGCAACACTTTCATCCTGGGATATCTCTATGAAATTGTCACTGGTAAATCTAGTTCCAATGCCAGAGGGAGCCACCCTCTGCCTCCTGTGTTCTGTGTGCTTTTTAGGAATGAATTCAGTCAAGACACATAGGCAGCAAGGCAGAAGCACAGGTAGATGTTTTGTAAAGCGCATATGCAGAGGTTTAGGCCTTCAAGCAAGAAGGTAGGGAATGTAAGTTTGCTTATCATTAGGCAAAAAAGGTTACTCCTGAGTTTTAGGTAGCTGTAATGATTCTGATACTAATTAGCATACTTCTTGGAGGTTAGTTTAGGACAAGATGATTTTCTTTGTTCTTTTTAGGTGGTCCATGCTCACCCCTTAATGATGTAAGAAACCTAATGTATGCAAGACCCAAAATATAAATAAAAAGGAAAGCAAAGTATAGACTATAGGAAATGGTAAGGTCAATCTTTTGGAAAATGGAAGGTTGCCAAGAGATGGAGACGGGAAGAGGAGGATGGTGACAGAATTAAGACGTGTGATGCAGGTGTCCCTGATGGGTAAAATCATTCTGCGTTACAAACATGTGCCAACAAAGACAAAAACGTATCATTGGGTCACTAATAAAGCTGATGGTCTTGTGGCTTCTTCTGGAAATAGTGCTCTAGATCTGTGAACTTGAGACCTAATGAATGATTGTAAATAGGTTATACACCAAGGACTTTGCCTTTCCTTTTAACTGTAACTAGCACACATGCTGTTTTGGACCCCATTTTGTGCCTCAGGCCCACTAATGTCTAACTATTTGCCTTAAATGCATCAGTTATGTATTGCCATGAAAACTCTGTAAACAACCACAAACATGCTTATGTATAATAATATTTATGACTGATTTTCAATCTGTGTGCTAAATGGTAAACTTTTGTCTGAGCTTAGTTTGGCTCACAAATGAAATTGCTATAAACAATGGGTGACAGATCTTATCAAAACTCTGGCGTTTTCTATGGTTTCTGATTTGAACCAATTCTGCTCTCTAGGATGCATCCTCTGTTGGGCTGAATTAAACATATTCTGGTGAAGGCAGAAGATGCGGAGGGAAGAAGGGAGAAGAAACAAGTGTCAAGTAGGCACTTGCTTGCTCTCAGGTTGGCTTCCTTCCCATTAGCTGTAGCTACTGATGCAGTCAGCCACGGTGGTGACCACAAGGAGAGACACCTAGGGAGGCATTAGAAACCAGTGGTTTCTAACAGTTCTAAGGATCATTATCTCTTCTGTTTTTCTCAAAATAGAATAAAAAATATTCACTGATTTGTTTGCAATTGTTAGGGTTCATCTCTAGGTGCCCTTCCAAGCCTCACGCAGTTACAGAGTGGACTTCTAGAGTTTGAGATTAACTCATGATCCACTGGAATTATGGGTGTTCTAAGGTGCAGATTATGGGTCTGAGTACTGCTGGGATTATGGATGTGAGTGTTCTTCCCAGCCTGAGGCAGATAACCTGAAGGTAACATGAGAGACAGAGAGACAGACTTGCTCTCTGTAGCCATTTTTGCTGTTCCTCCTCTCTCTGCTTTTGCTGCTGACATGAAAGGTTGCTCTCTGCCAAGTGCCGCACTGCCTTGGGGCTAGCTGAATAAGAACTGAAACCTCTAGTAAATGTGATCTAAATAAACCTTACCTTCCTTCATTTTGGGTGTTGAGTATTTCTCTCAGCAATGACAGAAGAGCAACAGACACAGAATTTGGTACTAGAGAAGTGAGGTCACTGCTGTGGTTAAATCTAGCCATATGGATTATAAGTTGTGGGGAATGGCTTATGGGAAGAGATAGGAAAGGTGTGGAGAGGTTGCCTACTTGCAAAGAGTTGGAACACCTTCAGCTGTTCTGTTTGCGAGACTCTGGTCAGGGCTCAGACGACTGGAATGCTGATGGAAACCTGCTTGTAAAGACCAGGCTGGGGAGGTTTTTGCAAGGAGGAAGGGCTGCATTGGTTGTTGCACTCTGGATGATTTGTGTTTTGGGTTGACAAAATCCTTGTCTGCATTTTTCCAGAGATTTTGCCTGGAGTGAGTTTAAGCATTGTGGACTGATTAATCATGAAATTTCAAAGCGGTCAAATATTGAGGGAATGGCATGGCTGTTGTTGGAGAATTTTAGCCAGAATTATGTTGAGAATCAAGAGCAAAGAGCCAAGAAAGATGATTTAAAATGTTGTGAGTCTGGCCAGAAAGAAAGCTCTAATAAAGCTGTGGGATGCAAAGACAGAGCTGAAAAGATCACCAGTGCTGGGAAGGAACCAGAACACTGAAAGGAGGGCATCACAGCAGGCAGCAGATCTTCATCCTTTGCAGACTCAGAACTGCAAGGATAAGGGACTTTGCCTTGGAGAGAATGCTGAAGAGAGCCATGTTCCAGAATGGTGGTGGCGGCCAAACCATGTTACAGAGTGGCACCAGCATAGAGAATTTGTACCTCAGAATCAGGTTTAGAGTGCTCAAGGATCCAGGCACTGAACCCCTGCAGCAAAAAAAAAAAAAAAAAAAAAAAAAAAAAAAAAAAAAAAAAAAAAAAAAAAAAAAAAAAAAAAAAAAAAAAAAAAAAAAGAAAGAAAGAAAAGAAAAGAAAGAAAGCCTGGCTACTGCTCTAGTGGCAGCAAATGTTGGCATCATCCATGTGGTGTTGGTTTTAGGTGCTTGCAGAATTAAGCAGTTCTGACATTAAGAAGATTCCACTTCAATTTCAGAAGGCTTGGGAGACTGGGCAGTGTATGCCTGAGAGGGTAGTGTGTAAAGCCCTGAGTGAGAAGCCTGCTCAGTGGAATCCCTAGAAGTTTGCAAAAGCCAAGAGCATGGATCATTTCAGGGAAATTGGAAGAGACCAAGCCAGTCTAAGAGAGAAGCCATGGGATCTATCACCATGAATACCATAGGGGCAGAGCCACTGAAGCTCACCATTTGCCACAGATTGCTACGGATGTTTGACAAGCAGCTATAAGATCTGATGTTTGCCTTGCTGAATTTTGGACTTGTGTTTGTACCCATACTTAATAGCCTGCTGTTGTGTACCTTTTGGAATGGTAATGTTTGTTTTGTGCTAGTGAATGCTGGAAGAGTTTAACTTTTCTTTTATACAGTGGCTCACAGCTAAGTTTGCCTTAGAACTTAGAGGAGACTTGGGACTTGGAATTTTCAGCAGTGCTGAAACTGTTGGGACTTTGGCAACTCTTAGAGATGGACTAAAATGTCTTTTTGCATAAAGGGATGTGCATGAATCTGTGGGGGTCCAGGGATGGAATGTTATGCTTTATTTTCAGGTGTCCCCCAAAGCCTCATGCAATCATGGGGTACACATCTAGAGTGTGTGATTAACTCATGATCTACTGGTATTATGGGTGATCCAAGGCTAGGATTATGGCTCTGAGTACTACTGGAATAAGATTCTGAATGCTACACTCAGCCTGAGGCAGACAGCCTGAATGCAACATGAGTGATAAAGAGATAGACTTGCTCTGTAGCCACTGTTGCTGTTACTCTTCCATCTACTTTTAGCCAATGTCATGAAAGTTTTTCTCTCTGCTACCCACCATTGTGCCTTGGACCCAGCTGAGTATCGTCTGAAACCTGCAGGAACTGTGAGCTCAATAAAACTTTCCTTTCTTCATTTTGGGTACTGGGTATTTGTCCCAGCAAGGAGAGAAGGTTAACTGACACACCGATACATTCATGAAGCAACTAATTATTTGAAACAAGAGAAGGGGAGCCAATAATACAAGCTCACATAGGAAGGGAATTGTGAGGGTTATGGCATGTCTTTTGCAGCAGAAATGATGATTTATAAAGAAGGCCCACATAGCAGGAGAGGGAAGTGATCAAACTTACATTTGGAAAGGAAATTCTTTTCTAGTTACTATATTAAGAACACACTGAAGTAAAATAAAATAGAAATTGAGATTTAATTCACTGTAGGCTGTAAAAACAGTAATTTCTTGCCCAAGTGGAATTTTTCTCCTTATTAGAAGAGTTTAAAGGTAAAAGAAAAAATGGAGATAGATATGGTATAGATACCTCTGAAGGGTTTTATGAAGAGTACAATAGCAGTTTAACACAATGTGATATTGAGAGAGGAACTCTTAGAATTTCAAGACCAGTAAAATTACAGCATTTCTGCATTCCTATAAGAGCTATCTACTCAAATTAATTAAAATCTAAGGGAATACTGACATATACTTGAACATGAATGAGCCATAAAAGAATATGAGTTAAGCTAGAGGCAAAAGGTCCTTTTTATAGGAATTATCCAAAAGATACAAATGATTGAAGACCAAAAAAGTAAGAAATTATTAAGAGATTGGATTGAGAGTAGAAACTAACTTTTAAAAGAAGCCTAAGAAATATTTTAAGGGTCATGGAAATAGGCTAAAATTAGTTTGTAAGCATATCCCTATAAATTCACCCAAACAGTTAATTCTACTCTTATTTTAATTTAACAGATTCAAACAATAGGTCAATACATTTTTAGAAAACTAATGCAAAAATAAAAGCCAGAGTGGCTTTCTATTCTACAACAAAACAACAGTAGCAGTAAAAGTATCTCTCTCTGCTACCATTCTAGAATTTAGTCTGCATATGAATATTTCAAAACTGGGCTCAGAGTTACTATAACCACAACATCATTTTTCTGTCCTTACATATTTACCTTAACTTAAAAAAACGCAGCTTAACTGGACATGAAAGAAAACACAATATATTAACCACAAAATATTGGGAAAGTTGGTTTAAAACATTGTTTCTTCCCTCTATAAAACACCTTTCAATTATTTTCCAGGAAGTTACAATATTAAGATAGGCAAGCTGAGGTCTGGCCATATAGCTCAGTTGACTAAAGCTTCTCCTTGTGCAGAGCATAGCAGCTGGGGGTCGACTCTCAGTGGTCTGTGCTGACTCAGCCCCTGGGACATGCTGAGATGGTGACTGAGACTTGGGTGGCACTCACCTGCAATCCTAGCTCTTGAGAGGGAGAACACAGGCAGAGCGTTCTGAGTCTGACCCTGCATTACACACACACACACACACACACACACACACACACACACACACACACAAAAAGGCAAGCTGATGCAACCAGCAGGCAGTGCTGGGTGCGCACCCATGGAGAGACTTGGGCTTTGTCTTCCTACTCCCAGAGCACTTTCTCAACCATTCCACAGCCAGCTTGCTTGTGCAGTGAACATTTGTGATACTGCACACACTTAAAGAGATCCCAGGGAAAAGCTGGAAGGACGAGCAAAACAGCAAGTCCGTTGTATTCTGCTCACACTGGCTGGTATCACATCTGGTTATGTCCCTGGACAAATCAATTGAAGAACAAAGAAGGTTGGGCTCCGTCTTTCCACCATTATTTAAGTTTTTCTACTATTTCTGTAAACATTAAGTTATACCAAGTAAAAAGAAAATTAGTTATAGAAACTTTTAGAAACAGTTTTACACAGAGACACAGAATTATTTTTAATTTTTTAAGTTTTATTTTTAATAGGACAGTTTCAATAATTAACACATTGTACATTGCTATCTTCTTAACAGCTACCCATAGTACAAGAATCGACAGGACATCAGGTCCAAACACTATTAGTACAGATCTTTCTACTCAGTGAATTAAGCAAGAGTAGCTCTGTATCTATCCTGACTATTCTGTATATACAAACACAAAATGGTCCTTCCTTTGTATCCCCTTTCTTTGTTTAATCCTGTCAGAGATGGGTATTTCATTGGCATCTAAATACTATAGGTGCATGAACTGAACAAAACACTCTAACACAGTCCAGCAATTAACAACAGTAGTGGGTTATCCGCAGAAGTTGTTGACTATTGCCTTTCATAGCTCAGCATATTAATATGGCTTTACATTATATACCTCATTTTTATAACCTCCTGGATGGTTAAGACCAAGATAAATCAAGATATATATACACACACACACACACACACACACACACACACACACACACACACACATATATATATATGTGTGTGTGTGTGTGTGTGTGTGTGTGTAAAACTAGAAATATAACTTTTGTGTCTCATAAAGTCAGGGACGTACCCGTGTATGTGTATGTGTGTGTGTGTAACTTATGACATACCATCAGGTTTATCCTGTAACCCCCTACCGCACTTTGTAGATCCTTTGACAGAGTCAGCATTGTGGATGTGTCATGGCCATTGCTTGAACAATTTTCTCTCTGTGAAAGCATAAGAGAATGTTTTCTCTCCATGTGACTCTCCTTAGGCACACTGTACAACATAACCAGTTTCCTCTGTGTCCTGTACTCTCCTTGATCAGAAAAGCTGGGGCACAACTGACTTACATGATGTTACAGTACAGGTTCTCCTGTGTCCGGGGTATTCACTGACCTTGAAAGGCTAGGGCCAAAATTTTGGTTGACCTTGCAGCCCTTTCTTTTCTCCAATTTTTGATCTGCAAACTTAGGTTTTTAACCCTCCAGAAGAGTAGTTTATTATTATCCTGCAACATATGCAGTTCAGTTTACCCTCACTATTTGCCTAAGTATCAATCATCTTAGGCATAACATAGAACAGGTATTTTTCATCAAGTATTGATATGTTAAACTTTAAGTACCTACAGAAAATGCAAGAAAAAATAATTTAAAAAATAGGAATAAACACTTACATAGTTTTAAACAGACATTCAGAAAACGATCCATATACAGCACTGTAGCACCACTGTCCTGTACCATTTTTTGTTTCTTCTTTCATTTATACGCTTAATTTAAAAAAGGAAAAAGATTTTACCTGAAAGACAGTGTGATAATAATTGATAAATCATAACAAGAAGTACATGTGTAGAAGAAGAGAATGAGGCATTCCAAGCATGACCCTGATGTTAGACACTGCTGTCTTCAGCGCAGTTGCTTGGGTCACAGGAATCATAATGCATAGTTAGCAGGGTGAGAATCTGACCAATTAACTGCTAGATTAAAAAACCTGATGATGTTTCTCACGATCATTGCCTTACCCATCTTGTGCATATAAATGTATGGCTTTGTCCTTGTCCTATTTCCCAGCTTTTCTCCTTACCCTCTCCCCATTGATCAATCCTCAAGTTCTTGCTTTCCTTTTAATTGTGTTACACCTTTCTATTTGTATTTCTTCTTTTGAGTTATTATACTAGGGAGACCATACGATAGTTATACATGTGAGTCTGGTTTCTTTTGCTTATCAGTATATCTTCAGGTGGCATCCACTTAAATATGAAGTCTTTGAGTTTATCTTTCTTTATAGCTGACTAATACCCATTCTATAAAGATACCACATCTTTTCCAATCATTTCTCATGAGTCGAGCATCTTGGTTGTTTCCAAGATTCAGCTATCACAAATAGTGCTGCTATAAACATAGGTACACATATATCACTGTGATATGATGTTTCTAGTTCTTCCAAGAAAATTCCATGTAGGGGAATAGTTGGCTTAAATGGGAATTCCCGTTTAAGTTTTTTAAGGAGTCTCCACACTGAATTGCACCAATCTACATTCCCACCAGACCTGGAGATGGGTTCCCTTTTCTACACATCTTCTCCAACATTTGTTGTCTGTTGATTTCTTTAAGATAGCTATTCTTTCTGGAGTGAGATACTATCTCAGTATTGTTTTAATTTGCATTTCATGGATGGCTAGTGATGTGGAGCATTTTTTCATTTATTTATTCACTTCTTTAATTTCGACCTCTGAGAAGTGTGTTTTCAACTCAGATGCCCATTTCTGGATTTTGTCTTTACATTTAGGGCACTAACTTTTTTTAGTTCTTTATAAATTCTAGAGGGCAGATCTTTGTCTGAGTGCTTATTTGTTAATATTTTTTCAAAATTTGTGTGTTGTCTTTTCACTTTTTTGGTAATTTTTTGAAGTGCCTAAACCTCTCAATAACAGGAGGTCCCAGTTTTTAATCCTTTCAAGTATTACCCATGCAATTTAATTTTTGTTCATGAACACTTAGCCTACCCCTATGTCTTCATGAGTTCCTCCTACTTTCTCTTCCAGGAGATTTAGTGTTTCTGTTTTAATATTTAGATCTTTACTCCATTTTGACTTGAGCTTAGTGCATGGTGATAGACCTAGTTCAAGTTTTAGCTTCTGGCATGTGGAGAGCCAGTTTTTTCAGCACCATTTGTTAAAGAGGCTATGCATGTTTTGCCACTTTGTCGAAGATCAGGTGGATGAGTGTGTTCATAGAGAAAAAAACATATTAGAGGACTGTATGTTATATGCAAATATTATTCCATTTCATCTAAGGAATTTTGATATCTTTTCCCCCTGAATACTAAGATTAAAAGAAATATATAAGTATTTGTTTCAAAATATTTTTAAGATTTTGATTTGTTATTTTCAATTAAAAGTTAGGAATTAATTTGCTTAAGCAGGATGCAGATGTTTTGAATCTATTTAAACATGGGAGATTTTATACAATGTAAGTTCTATCACATTAGTAATGCCGATTGCCTGGGATGTGTTTCAAAGTTGAGCTGCTGACTATAAATTTTGTAGTACCACTATCATGAGTGTAAAAAAATTCCATTATCTCCACAGTAATGTATCGACTATTACCCAGCATCATTCTAGTCATAGGGTTTATTTTTAAAATATTTCTGTTTACATTTTTATTAGTACGTGTTTTAAGTACATGGTAATTGCACTTGTAGTGAGTTGTGACATTCACATAGTACATCTTTATTTTGTTCCACCCTCTTCTCTGTTCCCTACACTCTCCATTTTCGGTCATAGTTTATGTCAGTGTTCTCCCACACACAAGGATTCCAGGAGTCTCACCCTCCATAAGCAAGTTACTTGCA
>PVKA01052538.1:0-11660 GCA_004027165.1 Ctenomys sociabilis
CCAATCACCGGGACAGGCCAGAGGAAGGATCGGCAGTCCGGCCCCACCTAGGGGCTCGCCTCCCGGGCCGCCGCCGCGCCAGATCGGCCGCCCTTCGGCTCCTCCCTCTCGCGGGTCCGGGTCGGCTTCCGGCCGCTGCCCACCCTCACTTGGGACTCCTGTCGCGTCCCCAGACGGTCGCCTCCGCTAAGGCCCCAGGACACCTTCTCGGCGCCCCGCGCCGTCCTACTCTCGCTGCACTGGCTGCGGAGAGCGCGGGCCGGCGCGGCTGGGTCGCCCACAGCGCCGCGCCGCCCGCCGGGTCCGCGGCCGCCATTTTAGACAGCGGGAGGCGGCGGCCATTTCTGGGAGCGCCGCCTGGTCGCGCCGACGGCTCTGCTCCTCACCTTCACCGAGGTCTGAGCAGGGGGAAGAGCCAGTCGTCGCAGACTGGAGGAGGAAGAAGGGAGAGGGGCTGAGAAAGGAAACAGCGGGAAGAATGGTGCGGGGACAAGGTGGTGCGCTCAGCTCAGGAACACCGCCTGAGCCACATCCATTGCGATCCGAGTCGCCGGAGGCGATGTCTGGGTCTGAAAGGAAATTTAGCCCCTTGGAGCAACCGAACTCTCGGTCTCCGGGAGCGTACGCTGCCCTCCAATCAGCGCCCGCGCTGCTTCCCTCCACCAATCCGCGCTAGGCAGCGGGCGGGGCCATAGCAAAGGCTCAAGCTTGGTGGAGGCGTCGCCTCTGGGGCTCGCGGCTGGGCGAGGGTTGTCTCCGAACTGCTCTGGACCTCGCTGTCCGGGCGCTGCTTCGGAATACAGAATGTGTGTACTGCCAGCGAGACGCGGCGACCCTGTGAGGCCGCGGCGGAGTGTGGCGATCGGCGTCCGTGTCAGCGGTCACGCTCTACCTCGCGCAGAGGCAGGGACCGCGGAGCCCTCGCGACCGCTTTGTCCCTGGGTCGCAGCCCCGGCTGAGGTCGCGTAGCCACCGCCTCTGCTCTCCGATTTACCGTCGCGACCCTGCCCTGCGCTAGGTCGAGGCCCCTAGCTTGGGAGTTGTCAGCGAGACCAGCGGGGAAACCGCAAAGGCCCGCAGTCTGCCTGCCAGGAAATTCGCAGATTGCAGCCTTCGGGAGCTCTAGTCTGTCGTATTCTTTTTATTTCTTAGTTATTATATTTATTTTGGTTTTTGAGACAAGGTCTCGATATTCAGTTCAAGCCTTGAATTTACGATCTATAACTCAGGCTAGTCTCAAGCCGGCCGTAATCACCCTGCATCAGCCTCCTGAGCGCTCGGGTCGAGTGTGTGCGCTGCACACCACCTCCAGGTGTGAAGGCTGCAGGTTGTTCGCTTGTGTGAGAGGCCTGGAGACAAGTCTTTTTCCAAATTGGTACCTAGGCTAAACCCCCCTCGTGGGAGTGGGAGCAAAAAGTGCTGGTGCTGTTAAATACTTGTTCCTTTTATGTGCAAGTGTTGTCTCTTGTTAAAGCTCATTAAAACAAACTTTTTTTCTCTGGTGGAACTGGGGATTGAACTCAGGCCCTTGTGCTTAAAGCAAACAAAAAGTTGGATCGTGTTTTTCAGGCAGTGTACCAAGAAATGTCCAACTTGAGTCAAAAGCAATTATTTTTAAGTGTTTCTTTCATTGTTAGGAATGTTGTAGGTGTTTAAGCCTCATACTGCATATCACCCACCATTTTCAGCACTGCAGTTTGGGGAGTTGTGCAGCTTTAGAGTAATATAGGAATACTATCTTATTTTTACGTTTTATATTTCAGAAAAATCTTTTAAACATATGCTCCCAGTCTGATCTTCAAACATCTGGTTTATATGTTCATGAACTGGGAAAACCCGAAACAACAATATTTAAATTCCACTAAAGGGCCAGCCAAATAGCTCAGCAGATTAAAGCGCCTCTTTAGCAGACTTGGTTTAAGACTGCGATTGAGACTGGGCATGGTGGCGCTTAGGAGGCTGAAAACAGGAAGATCAGTACCAGTCCGATCTGTGTAGTGAGACCCTGTACTAAATACCAATAAATGAATAAATTAAATCCAACTAGAGAGTTCAACTTAAGTTTGTTCTTAAATATCTAAGGAATCACCTATCGGTTTTTTGTTATTTTTGGCAGAACTGGGGATTTGAACTCAGGCCCTTTGCTTGTCAGGGAAGCGCTTATTCCACTGAGCCATCTCCCCAGCCCACCTGTGGGTTCTTGAAACAAGAATTTTTCTGTAATAAGCGTGTAAAATTATGAAATACTGGCTCAAGACATTAAAAATACAGACAGCAGGGAGTGATAGTACATACTTTTAATCCCCTGAGGCAGGATTATCAGGAGTTCAAGGCCAGCCTGGACTACACTTTGAGACACAACAAAAACATAGACAACATACAACTCAACTTTATAATAACTTGCCTTCGAATATGTAGTGTTCATCCAAGAGTTGTACAGGCTTCTTTTGCATATTTGAATTTTATTGGTACGTTTTAAATATACATAATGATCACATCGTAGGAAATATGCACCTGTACATGATATATCTTGATTTATACCCCTTCTCTCCCTCCAACCGCTCTTTCCCCTCTTACAAAAACTTTGCGCTTCCAACCCCCTTTTCTCCTTTGGGCATTTTCTTCCTATTTCACAATATCTGTTACACATTTGCTCCTCATTTACGCTTTCAGTTTCTCACATCAAGAACAATGGTATTTACACATGTGTCCGATTTCTTTCACCTAAGAATAAGTTCTCAAGGGGCATCCATTTAGCTAGAAATGTCTCAAATTTATCTTTTAAGGCAGAGTAGTATTCTATTGTATGTAAAAAAATACCTCTTTATGCATTCATCAGTTGATGGACATTTGGGCTGTTTCCAAGATTTAGCCATTACAAACTGTGCTGCTGTAAACATGAGTGGTATATATGATGTTTTTTATTCTCTGAGGAAGATACCCAGAAGAGGGATATCTGGGTCAAATGGAATCTCTATCTTAAGTTTTTGAAGACGCCACAATGATTTCCAGTGTTTGACCAGTCTACATTCCCACCAACTGCAGAGGAGGGTTTCTTTCTGGGAAAGCTCTGCCAGCATTTGGTATTGGTTGATTTCTTGGTAGTAGCTATTATTTCTGGGGTGATCTGGAATCTCAGCATCATTTTAATTTGCTTCTTCAATGACCAGTGATGTTGGACATTTATTTATTTGCTGTTTCCACTTCTGTATCTGAGAAGTGCCCATTCACTTCAGATGCCCTTTTTCGCAATAGATCTTTAAATTGGGGGTGGGTGGGTTCTAATTGTTTCAAGCTCTTTATATATTCTAGATAGTAGTCCTTTGAAAAAACACTGGCAATTTTTTCCCACACTGTGGGTTATATCTTCACTCTTGATGGTTTCTTTGCTGTGAAAAAGCTTTTTTTTTTTTTTCAGAACTAGGGATTGAACTCAGACCCTTGCACTTGCCAGGGAAGCACTTACTCTACTGAGCCAACTTCCCAGCCCCAACTTTTTACTAAGATGAGATCCCAGTTGCTGATTCTTTGCAGTATTTTCTGTGTGTTTGGGATTTTGTTCATAAAGTCTTTACCTAGTCTTCAAAGAGTTTTAGCTATTGTATCTTCCTGAAGATTTATTTATTTATTTTTTTGGTAGAACCAAGGATTGAACTCATGCCCTTGTGCTTGCCAGGGAAGCGCTTATTCCACTGAGCCATTTCCCCGTCCCCTCTTCCTGAAGATTTAGTAGTTTTGTTTCAATATTGAGATCTTTGGTCCATTTTGATATTCGTTTAATGCATGATGAAAGATACGGGTCTAGTTTTTTTTTTTTTTTTTTTTTTTTTTTTTTTTTTTTAATGTACTTGGTACAGGGTCTCACTGTGCAGCTTGGACTCCTGCTGAACCTCCTGTTAGCCTGCCCAGTGCTGGGATGACAGGGGTACACCACCAGGCCTGGTCTCAGTGGCTGGCTCAGTGCACCCAGGGTGGGGCCGGTGTGGCATGTGGTGCCAGAGATGGAACCCCGGTCCCTGTGCTTGCCTAAGCAGGCGCGTTGTCTGCTGAGCTATCTTGCTGGTCCTGATAGGGGTCTGGTTGTCATTAATCCTCAGCATATGGAAAGACAGTTTTTTCCAGCACCATTTACTAATGAGGGTATCTTTCTTCCAGTGAAGATGTTTGGCACCTTTGTCAAAGATAAGGCAGCTTAATGTGTTTGAAATTGTTTCTGCAGCTTCTAGTCTGTTCCTGTGATCCTCAGGTTTATTTCTCCCCAGCATAACACTTTTTATCACAGTAGCTTTGTAGTGTAATTTCAGGTCAGGGATTGTGATGCACCCTGCCTCACTTTTGTTTCCCAGAATTGCCTTTGCATTTCTACATATCTTCTGGTTCCCAATTAACTTTAGTATTGCTTTCCCTAATTCTGTGTGATGTTATTGGTATTTTGTTTATTTATTTATTTCTTGGTGGAGCCGGGGGATTGAACTCAGGCCTTTGTGCTTGCCAGGGAAGCACTTATTCTACTGAGCCATCTCCCCAGCCTCTGTTATTGGTATTTTGATTGGGATAGATTGTATTAAATGTGTATAACAATTTTGGAAGAAAGAAAAAGAAAAGGGACAGCGAAATAGCTCAGCAGATTAAAGTGCCTGCAAGCAGGTGCAGGGCCCAGGGGTTGATCCCTGCGCCTGCTGTGCTGGCCCTGCCCCCAGGGCACGCTGAGATGGCAATTGAGACTGGGTGTGGGGGCAGCGCACCTGTAATCCCAGCTCTTGGGAGGCTATAAACAGGCAGGTCATTATAAGTCTGATCTGAACACCCTGTAGACCCTTACCTAAAAATGCAAAACAAACAAAAAAAACCCTCAATAACTCACTTTATTAATCTGAGGCTCAGGAAACATCACTGAGTAGTAACAAAAACTTTGATCCTTGCTTTTGCAGCCTCAGCTTCTGTAGGAGGGCTTGGGATGGTAATTCTGTTATTCTTGGTTGCTTGGGTTAGTGGGAGTTGCATATTTTACTTATTAATAAACTAAAATGTCAATTAACAGTTTTCCTTTTACAGATTTTATTCACGCCTAGGACTTTTTCTCTTGTCTCTCTGTTCAGTGCTTCTCATAATTATGACTTAAATCTTCCACTTGGATGTTAGTTCATTTTCAAGCTGGTAGATTTTCTATTTGGATATATACCACTCCTTTAGGTTTGACATGTTCGAAATTAACATAATTCCCCATACTTGTAACTAAGAACTCAATGACTTCATTGAGGTTTTATTGTTAAGTGGGCTTGAGTTGTGACTCTGCCAGTGTTCATCCCCTTGCCTGGTGGCCCGGCTGCCACGCTGCAGTCTACCACTGCACAGCGTAGTCATTCATACGTATTTTAAACCTTCAGTGATGAACTCTGCCATGTCAGGACCATGGAACTTTACAGCTGCAGACAATTTCAGAAAAGAATACAGTGCAGTCTTCCTTCTGAAGTGAGTTTCAGAGTTATTGACTGCACATGCATACCAGGACGGTGCTGCACTAGTTCTCAAGGCACTTGAGACATGGCTTAGAATTCTGCTTTACTTGTGCTGTGCCCTTCATTAAACTGCTAATGCTTACTGATATGTAAACTAAAATATCTTTGGCCTCCCATAAATAACTCATCTTTCTTTTTACCAGTTATAGAAATTCAGTGTAAATGATCATAAGCCAAAAAAAAAAAAAAAAAAATCCTGGCTCACATGAAAAAGTCCACTGATAGATTCAGTGATGCAACTGATGTATACTTAACCATCTTTTTTATTTTTATTTTTTTATGAATTTAGTACAGAGTCTGCAGGGTCTACAGGTTCTCCTAGTAGATTGGACTTGTAGTGATCCACCTGTGTTCAGCCTCCCAAGAGCTGGGATTATAGGTGTGTGCCACCATGCCCAGTGTCAATCACTGCTGTCTCATCGCTTCCCAGGGGTGGGACCAGCAAGGCTGGGAGTGAAATGATGGCCATCTTTTGTATCCTCCATACTTCCAGCCGATTCAGATCTAGGCTATTCTATCAAAAACCTGCTTGAGTTCTGCAGGAACTGAAGATAGCACTCTCTGTTCAGTCCCAGCATGGGGCTTTGGGAATTATTTTTTGCCTATGCATTTACTTGATTTCTGTTACCGAAATCAAGTAAATGCACAGGCAAAAAATAATTCTTTAGGGGGTGCTGAGGGTGTGGAGATCTCTATATTATACCTACAGCACTTCCAACTGAAAGGGGTTGTGTTCTAGCTATCTCAGGATGTTGTGCTTGCCAGCTGGGCTGAGAAGAAAACCTGTCAGAAGATAAGAAGAAGAGGGGCCAGGGAGATAGCTCAGTGGATTAAGTGCCAGTCTGGCAAGCACTAGGGCATGAGTTCAATCCCTGGTACAAAAAACAAAAACAAAAAACAAGCGTTAAGTGACTATATTTGGGGACCTGTTAAGTTGTCTGAGACTGGGGAAAAAACTTCAAGCCCAAATACAAGAAGGAGAAGATCAGAGTTCCATGCTGCTTATGGAGGAGAGAGTATGGCAAAGAGGTTTGTTGGATAAACTACCAAGAGCTTGTGAATCACAGTCCTAGCAAGGTTGCTCACAGTATGGATCCAATTAAAAACAAATCTCAGCACAGGTGCCCATTTAGGCTGTGGTGCATCAAGGTTATTAGTGTCTCTACTTATCTATACCTGAAGCAGCATGGAGTCTTGGTGTTTGAAGAGCAGCCTCAGGTCTTGTAGAGGATCACAGGGGTAGCTTTCTTCTGTAGGGGGTGGTCTTTTTTTTTTTCTCAGGTGGTTTAGGTAGAGTTGACATAATAATTGCCAGTCCTCCCAGGTTATGTCTCCTCTATAGAAGTTCTAATAAAAGAGCTGGTCTGAGCTTGCCAAGGTTAGCGGGTAGCTTTGCTGACCTATACTGAGGTCACTGTAGGTCCTTGTTTTGTGACTATTCAAGTAACCTACTCACCATGTAGGACTTTTATAGCTTGCTGCTGCATCCCCTGTGGAAGGACCATTGTTGTTCCTCAGGAACTGGGGATAAGATTAGGGTTTTGAGGCTCTTCTTGCCCTTCAGCCAGCTTTTGATTTTCCAAGAAGACTTCAGATATGTCTCTTTGAAGTCCCTTGGAAGATGATAGCATAGGAAGTTGCCTGGGAAGGTGGACAATTCTAGTAAATCTCTTAGGGAGTAGGATACGATTGGGCAATTGGAAACTCATGGCTGGACATCTTACCTTTGCATTGACATGTCAAGGCAGGTGGCAAGGGCTCCCCTCAACACTAATTATACATCTAGAGGAAGGTCTTCCGGAGAAAGGAGTTGAGTCTATCAGGAATTGAATTTGCTTATCTGTGATGTCCAGGGTCATCCAGAGTTTCTTGCAGGAGATGAAGCCCCAGGCTTTCAGTCTTTTTCGTCAGAGTAGAAGATGAAGATTTTGGCTGGCCTCACCCTTCTCTGGAAGCAGGGAGTACCATGAGTCAGCATACTAACTGCCTGATAGGTGGATCAAGGCCTGGGAAAATGGCTTGGTGTGGTCACAGGCCCAGATCCAGTTCTCTGGAAGGCCTTTATTGGCCCTGGGTTTTCCCTTGGATGACTAGTGTATGCTGAAAGCACTGGCAGTTGTGCTGTCGTAATTTTGATCTCAGCCTCCCCGGCACTGGGACTGTAGGCCTGCACCACCACAAGAGATTAACCCAAGTTCCTGTGCTTGCCTGGCAGGCACTTAAACCACTGAGCTATCTCCCCAGCCCCATGGCCTTGCTTTTAAAGACATCAGCAATTTTACCTGATTAAGCTCAATCCCTTGGACCCATTGGATTCTCCTATAAACACAACTCATCTTCTAGTTGAGGAGCCTGTAAGTGGGATATGTCACTGATTGAATGTCACTAAGCCAATTAAAAGGGAACAGGACCAATCCTTAGAAAAAAAATTGTACTCACTAGATTATGCCATATAATGTACACATGTAGTGACAGAATCTCAAAATAAGAGGCACCATGTCCTATCAGACAGGACTATAATTTTTTTTTTTTTTTTTTTTTTTTTTTTGCGGAACCAGGGATTGAAGAACTCAGGCCAGGGAAGCACTTATTCTACTGAGCTATCTCCCCAGCCCCAGGATTATAAATTTGAAGACAGTTACTTCAATGAAAGTAACACTGAATAAAAATGAGAGCAAACCAATATCAGTAGTGAACCCCAGGGAGCAATAGTGCTGGGTGGGGCTTTAAGACCCAGATGAGAGGAACTGACTACAGCTGGTGCTGCTGCGCCTTGGCTGGCACAGAAGCAGTGTCAGGAGGTGTAGAGGGACCAGACCCTCTCCTCCAGGAATCCATGTTTTTGTCCAGAACAGGGAACACAGGAAATCTCCCAGAGTGAGGAGTTACCTTCTTTGTTGGTGGGGCTGTACATTCACTGCCCTCTTTTGCTGAGGTCTCCAGAGGACCCTGGGTCGCTGTTGTCCCCAGTGTCTGGAGAGGTCTCCTGAGGTTCTGAGAGTCCTCCTGGCTGGCTCGCCACATGTTAACAGTTGAGTGGGCCAAAAGTAGCCCAGGTTCTTGTGTACAAAAAGGAGAGAATCGACAGGCACATACCTCATAGCATGTAATAACAGGCTTGTACCTTCAATGTGTGACTGAAAACAGGAAGAGAACGAAAGGAAAGGACAGATCAACTTGAGGCAGATCTGTGGGTCTCTCTTATCACCTGCAAAAAACACTGAAGCCTTGTGCATCTCCTTTTTTTTTTTTGGCAGAACTGGGGATCAAACTCAGGCTCTTGCATTTGCCAGGGAAGCACTTATTCCACTAAGCCATCTCCCCAGCCCCTTGTGCATCTCCTTATAGAGGCATAGCCCTATATAAGTCCAGGAAACTCCCTTGAGCCAGGAGAAAGCTTCCCTAGTTTCCCAGCCTCCATTATTTTCTACCACCCTCTACTCCTGCCCCCTCATCAGAAAAAACAAAGGATTTTCCTGGGAGAGAAAGGTCCCAGGTGGAGGGGAACAAACACAAACAAACAAAACAAAACATAAACTTAACTAGTCCCCTGGGCTTAGTTCCATGGATTTCAGAGAGGAAGAAAAGCAAAAACTGTGTCTAAAGACCTTCTTTCTGGCTGGATTCACCAAAATGTGTTACCAGGATGTGGGGTTCTGGGAACACTTAAAGACTCTTTCTAGATTTTCCTTTGTCCTGAGGGAAAAAAAAAAAAAAAAAAAGAACTGGACAAAATGGGCAAAAGGGACCAGGGTTGTAACTTTACTGAAGGCAGGAAAAGAAACATACTCTGTGGAGTGAGTGTGGGCCAATTACAAGTAGGGAAAGAGGTATGCTCTGCAGGAAGAGTACGTCACTGAGAGAGAAGGTGCAGTGGCTGGAGCTGTATGGCGGCCATTGTAGGTGCCTCCTCTCAGGCTGGCATCGGGTCTAGACTGTGCGGTCAAAAACCTGTTAGAGTTCTCATGAGAGGAACTAGTAGCATTCTCTTACTAGTCCCAGGTGCAAGGTTTTAGGAACTTTTTCTACATAATTTCTGTTTTTTTGTTTTGTTTTTGTGGTACTGGGGATTGAACTCAGGACCTTGTGCTTGCCAGGCAAGTGCTTATTCTACTGAGCTGTCTCCCTGGCCCTCTACATGATTTCTGGGTCTCTGCTCCTGAGAGTTCACGTGAGTGGCCTCACCTTGCCCAGCCAGTTTGCCAAACCCTGCTCTCCTGCCTCAGGCCTGGTGCTGAGTCCCTGAGCTCCAGGACCGATATGAGACAGAGAGTGGAGAGTCCATTTTGCTGACTGAGACGGTGGCAGGGTTGGTGGTTACAGAGAGCTTCCTGGCCCCCTCACCCCACACGAGGGGTGAAGCTTCGTGCTGTGGTGGTGGGTCCTGCACCTTGGAAGTTGTTCCCGAAATCCCAGCCTTGACTGTCATGCAGCACAGCTCTTGGAGGGCTTTTATCAACTTCTAGTTCCTCCTGGTAGTATTTATCCCTTTCTACGGAAATGAGCTACAGTGAAATCTGTGTGTATACCACTGAATTCCGATGCTTCCCCAAAGTATTATCATCATCATTATTATCATCATTTGCCTTTTCTATTTTTTATTAATTTTATTGAGAAAGAATTGGCAATGACAGTTACAAGACAGGCTAATAGGACAGTTACAATAATTAATACATTGCATATTGTTGTCTTCATACTGGTTATTCAGAGTATAAGATGTAGACATGATATCTTGTCTATACATTATTATTATTTTTTTTTTTGGTCTTTTTTTTTTTTGTCTTTTTGAGACAGGGTCTCACTATGCAGTTCAGGCTGGCCTTAAGCTCACTTTGTAGCTCAGGTTGGTCTTGAACTCACAACAATCCTCCTGCCTCAGCCTCCTGAGTGCTGGGATTATAGGCCTGCACCACCACGCCCGGCTCTTGTCTATACATTATTAGTATAAATCTTTCTTCTCATTGAACTAAGAGAAAGTAGCTTTATATCTATTCTATTTTGCATATATATATATATATATTTTTTTTTTTTTTTTCACTACAAAATGGACCTTCATTTATATCCCCCTTCTTTGTTTAGTTTTGTCAGAGATGGGTATTTCACTGCCATTCAAATCTTTTTTTTTTTATTTAGCTTTAATGATTTTTTTAATAGGACAGTTTCAATAATGAATACATTTTACATTGTTATCTTCCTAGTGAGTATCCATAGTACAAGAAGCAGACAGGTTATCCTGTCCAAACACTAATACCACCAATGTTTCTTAAGCAAAAGTAACTGTATAGATACAGATCTCCGGAGCCCGGCGGGCTACCTAGATCCTTCGCAGTTTCGGCCGTCTTGCTTCCCCACTAAAGCCACTTGAATATCTCTTGTGCCTCACTTTTGATTTTGAAACTCGGCTCTTACAAGACCCTAAAGCTCTCACAACCCATTTCCAGCTCTGCCTTACTACAGCGTGAACCCATTTGCCACCGGGTCTGTCCCTTCGTGCCCTGTTGTCGCGCCTCCCCTCCTCACTCTCCACCGACCACGGCCCAGAAGCAGAAGGGGGGGCCCCACGTCGGAGGGCTCGGGTACCTGCGGGCGCTGGGCACCGAATCCAGGAGGCCAAGAGCCAAGATGCCAAGGAGCAAGTCCTCGCCAACCTTGCCAACTTCACCTATGACCCTAACTACCAGTATCTGCGGCAACTGCAAGTCCTGGATTTAGTCCTCGATTCGCTGTCGGAAGAGAGTGAGAGCCTGGTAGAATTTGCTACTGGGGGCCTCTGCAACATGTGTGCGGACAGGGCCAACAAGGAGCACATCCTGCAGGTGGGCGGCATCCCGCTCATCACCAGCTGCCTGTCCAGCCCCAACAAGGAGACTGTGTTGTCAGCTGTCACCACGCTCATGTACCTGGGCTCACCAGGTGCTGGCTCCCACCCTGAGCTCACCTCCTTGCCCGTGGTCCAGTGCATGCTGCGCTTCTCTCTCTCAGCCAACACGAGGCTCCAGAACCTGGCCCAGATCTTCCTGGAGGACTACTGCTCCCCAACACAGGTGGCTGAAGCCCGCAGCTGGCAGGCCCACTCTGCCCTAGGTATCCCCCTGCCAAGGACTGAGGCCCCCCAGCAGTCCTGATCCTGGGAGCCCCAAG
>PVKA01052539.1:0-11654 GCA_004027165.1 Ctenomys sociabilis
CAGGGCCTCATGCATGCTAGGTAAGAGCTCTACCACTGATCCACACCCCTGTGATTGTCAAACCACAGATTTATTCACTGCACTGTTGGTGGCTAATTGGGAAGTTCTTTTTTTTTTTTTTTTTAAAGTACTAGATGTTACAACAACGCTGTTAGTCAAAAAATATTTTTGCAGCCTCATGGGAGAATTACAATAGGGCGAAGTTCTCCTAAATGTGAAATTTGCAGGTCAAAGAGATGCAAATTTTTGGCAGATGGAGTCAAAGGACTCTTGCAGAAAGCTTTTGCTTCACACCAAATGCTGGGCGGGAACAATTGTTTTCCTTTTCTATTACCCGCATTAGCTTTCATTGAACTTTAAAACTGATGCTATAAAATAAATACAGCCTATCCGTTTGATCTGTATTGCTTTCAGTGTGTGTGGAGCTCAGATCTTCTCTTGGATACACTCCTCATTTGTACTATCCTTTGAGAATTGAATGTCTTATCTATCTAGCTCAGTTCTATTGGCTAATTCATTTATTCTATTTATTTGTAAACATCCCTTGAAGATTAAAGAAATTGGAGAGTCAGGCGTCATGGCACAGCATGTCTGCTGTCTCAACACTCTTGAAAGGCTGAATGGGAGGATTGTAAATTCAAGCCTAGCCTGGGCGAGTTAGCAATTTAGCAATACCCTGTCTCAAAAAAAAAAAAAAAAAAAAAAAAAGGCAATTGGACCAGTACCCATTTAGAAACTCAACTATGGGGGCTGGGGAGATAGCTCGGTGGAATAAGCGCTTCCCTGGCAAGTGTAAGGGTCTGAGTTCAATCCCTGGTTCTGGAAAAAAAAAAAAAAAAAGAAAAGAAAAAAGAAACTCAGCTAAGCAACCACACGCTTCCTTTCCTGTGAGCCTCACTTTCCCATCCCTGCCTGGGACAAATTACTTGATACTGGCAACTTCAAGGAGGAGGGGTGTATTTGGCTCTCAGGTTCCAGTGGGCCAGATCCAAGAGACAACGTGGGGAAAGGGCCTGGCGGAGGAGCCCTGCTCACACCAGGGCAGCCAGGAGTCTGAGAAAGAAGAGAGGAGACTGGAGCAAGAACACACACTTCTGGTCACACCCTGCAGGGATCCATCCCAACCAGCCCCACCCCTTTGCAGCACAGCAGCCAGGAGCTCCTCAGTGAATGAGCCTGCTGGTGAGTACTGCAGCCTCCTGACTCAATCATGTTCTGTCCATGTGAGGCATGGGGGACGAATTGATCTCTCCACCCTGACACTCAGGAATGCAATACCTAAAGTGAGCAGTTTATTTTATTTTTATTTTTGGTGGAACTGTGGATTGAACTCAAGTCCTTGCACTTGCCAGGCAAGCCCTTATTCACTGAGCCATTTCCCCAGCCCCTAAAGTGAGCAGTTGAAATTTGATTTTAGTAAACACTTTAGGAGAAATTCCGTGAGAGCCAGGAGGTGCCTTCATGTCTGATTGCGTCCATGGTGCACTTCATTAATGTAGTGAGGCATGCCCTCTGCCCCCCGTTAGGGCCTCGGGATCCTTCCTGAGCAGTCCATAGTGACTGCAGCTGGCATGTGTAGCCGGGCTGCGTCCATGGTGAGATGCCTCCCACTGGTGGAAGCGAACTGAGCACACGGACTCGTGGCAGAGGAGGCACAGGCAGCTGGTGAAGGGTGCGGGCAGCTCCGCAGGCTGAGGGCGGGAGAAGAGCCCTTGGAGGAGAAGATGGTGGCTCTTACTGAACCGCTGCTGGACAGCAGGGGCCGATTTGAGTAGGAGCATGGAAGGGAGGGTTGGCCTGGAGAATGCTGTGAGCCCAGAGACGTGGGCTGGAGCAAAAGCTCTGGTTGGTTGCATCTGTAGTCCTTTCCTGTGCACTTTGACCCAAAGGTTATTTGAAGGCAGCACCAGGCCCAGTGTGCGCTAAGGGGGCGGGTGTGACATGTCTACAGGATGGAGTCTTGGTTGACAGTGAGGACTTGTCTCTTTTCCTGGTACTGGAGTTCTACCCAGAATCTGCACCGGGATGCATCCCTGGTCTTTTTAAAACTTATCTTGAGACAGGGTCTCTCTAGACTGCTGAGTTGCCCAGGCTGGGGGCTGCACACTTGTGATTCTCTTGCCTCCACCTTCCAGAGTGCTGGGATTCGAGGTGAACCTGCACCAGCATCCCTGGCTTCTCTGAAGGCTTTGCCATTCTTGCTTAGCTTCGATGCTTAGCTGCACTGGCCAGGCCGCCTATGTCTGCACTTCAGGCTGAGAATCTTTAAGTTAGTGTATTTGCCCTGGTGTTTCGCTGGTTCTCTTTCCTGGCCACTGGGGCTTCAGCAGTCTGCTGCCAGGTGGCTTTGCAGTGTAGACTTGGTTGTGTTCCCCCTTCCTTCCCTTTCATCTCTTGACTCTGCGCATCCCCCTCATTCTCTTCCTGCCCTGCTGTGAAATGCCATCGCACACCTTGAGGGCGATGTTTTGCCTGGGGACCACTGCTGCTTGCAACTTGGATGTCTGTGCCACAGCAGAGCTGAGGCTATGCCCAGCCTCGTTAGCCTGTCCTTCCCCTGAGCGTGGGCAGCGTGGGTGTGCACATAGGCTCGTGTCAGTGTCATGCATGCGATGTGCTCACTGCACTACAAAGCAAAACATCAAGTGACATTTGTTAAGCTAACTAGTACTCAGCATCAACCAGGGACCAAGTTCTGTGTCAGCTGTGACAGTGATAGCGGGGATAAAACGGGGTCCTCCAGGAATGTCATCCCTCAGACTGGCTGCCAGCAGGCTCACTTTGGTCCCTGTCATGACCTATGCAAGCTCCAAGCAGGTTTTTTTTTTTTTTTTTAATCGTGGTAAAATACATAAAACAAAAATACCATGTGTCCCTGTGTGCACACATGCGTATGTATATGTGTGCTGTGTGTTCTGCTGGAGACTGGAGCTGTGTCCACAGCCCTTTTTACTTTGAGACAAGATTTTGCTAAGTCGCTAACTTCCCTGGCTGGGCTTGAACTTGCGACCCTCCCATTTTGGCATCCCATAAGGCTGGGCTCTTGACTACTTTCAGATGTGCTGCACTTGTCACCTTCACAATGTCACGCAGCTGTCACCACTGTCCGTCTCCAGAATGTTTCCCTCTCCTCCAGCTACATTCTGTCCCCATCAAGCACTGATTCCCCATCCCCTCCCAGTGCTCACAAACCCTATTCTGCTTTCTGTCTGTATGAATTAGAAGACCCTAGCGAACTCCTGTGAGAGGACTCAGAGCGTTTGCCCTTCTGTGACCCTCCACCCACTCAGCACTTCTTCAAGGTGCACCCACGTTGTGCTGTGTGTGCCTGAGTTTCTTTTGTTCTTGAGGGCTGCTGGGAGTAACGCTGCTGCTTGTGTAGCTTGTAGACTCGGGGATTTATGTGCATTTAATGGCTAGCATTCAGCAGTTGGGGGATTTGAACCCTCCCAAGAATCATGTGTCTTACTTACACAAGTGACCTGGCCAGGTGTGGTGTCACAGCGCACTTTCACAACCCCAATGCTCTGAGAATCCGAGGCAGAACAACTGCAAATTCAAATCCAGCCCGGGTAATTTAGTAAGATCCTGTGTAAACAAAAAAAAAAAAAAGCTGGGCGTGGTGGCGCAAGCCTGTAATCCCAGCACTCGGGAGGCTGAGGCAGGAGGATTGTTGTGAGTTCAAGACCAGCCTGAGCTACAAGTGAGCTTAAGGCCAGCCTGAACTGCATAGTGAGACCCTGTCTCAAAAAGACAAAAAAAAAAAAAAAAAAAATTAAAAGGGCTGAATATAGTTCAGTGTGAAGGCCCTGGGTTTAATCCTCCCTAATGCAGGAAAAAAAATTTATTAGGGAAGATCTGGCCACATCTGGCAGTAGTAACATGGAACGAGCTGCCTCCCCCAGGACGGTGGGCTGCTCCTGAGGAAGGCCATCTGCCTGCGGTGTTACCACCCAGAGCTGAGACCAGAGGTGGGTGTGGCTTGTTACTGTACCTAACCCTGTGGCTTTACTTGTGGCAGGGTTAGAAAACCCTTGACTGTTTCTATTACCTGTGTCTCCATTAAAAGTGGGAAACAAGGCTGGGGAGTAGTTCGGAGGTCTAAGTGCCTGCCTGGCAAGCGTAGGGGCCCAAGTTGGATGCCTGGTACTGAATGCTACGCTGACCCCGAAACTGGGCATGGCAGTGCACACCTGTAATCCTAGCACTGGGGAGGAGGCTGAGACAGGATGATCTCTGCGAATCTGAGCTGTATAGTGAGACTGTGTACAAAAAAAAAAAAAAAAGAAAAAAAATCTTTAAAAAACAGTGGGAGGGCCGGCCAAACAGCTCAGTATATTAAAGCACCTGCTTAGGCAGACACAGCAGCTGGGGTTCGATTCTTGCTGTGCTGTGCTGGGCTCCACCTCAGGGCACACTGAGACTTTGAGACTGGCTGTGGTGGTGTGTGTCTGTAATACTAGCACTTGGGCGGCTGAAAACAGGACGATCACTATGAGTCTGATCTACATGATGAGACCCTGTAGACCTTGTATTAAAATACAAAAAAAAAAAAAAAAAAAAAAAAAAAAGTGGGAAATAAAAAGCCAGTGGTGAGGCCTCCAGGTTCAGGGAGTGTTCTCCTACACTGTGGGCAGGCAGACAGAAGCCTGGGTCTGAAATGCTCGCCTCCATGAGAAGCTGGAAGGGTGTAGCTCTGGAGAGCGAAGCCCCTGGGGCCGGGCTCTGCCCTACCCCTGTCAGCACATCAGGGCTGTTGGAAACTGCAGTGCATGGCACTTTGTGTCAGCAGCCACAGGAAGCCAATGGAGGGGTCATTGTCCACAACCCACCCAGCGGTGGCCTGCTAAGGGGCAACGTGTGTCTCTCCAAAAGTCATTTTGCAACCAGATTCCTGGTACAACACTGTTAAGAGGGAGGCCCAGGAAGGGATCAGGCCAGGAGGGATTGTTGTGGTTTAAAAGGGAGGTGTTTCCTGAAGTCCCCCGGCTTGGGGGCTTAAGGATGAATTCATAGTTCAACTGCCTGTTAGGGGGTGGAGCCCAGTGGCAGAAAGGTGGTCAGTGAGGGGTGCACCTCTGCATGGTGTGTGTGGTCACTGGAGATTAAACCTAGGACCTTCACTGGTGTTCCCTGGGTACCCAACCTTTTTATTTGTCAGTTTTGAGACAGAGTCTCACTAAGTTTTTGAGTTGCTCAGTCTTGGCTTGAACTTGAACTTGGGATCCTCCTGCATCAGCCTCCCAGAGTGCTGCAATTATAGGTGTTCTGTATCTCCTGACTCATTTGCATTTCACGACAGAATTGACTTGATCCAAATTTTATAGGAGAGAAACCAACATCTTTTCAAAATGATATAAACAGACACACCAACTCTTCCATGGTCTTAAGAATAGCCATGATTGCACTGGGGGTGTACCTCAGAGGTGGAGTGCTTGCCTAGCATGCTGGAGGCCCTGTCACAGGGGAAAAAAATAGCCAAGTTAAGAACCAAGTGATCAGGGATGGCCAAATAGCTCAGTGGATTAAAACACCTGCAAGCAGGTGCAGGGGCTGGGTGTTCAATCCCCAGGCCTGCAGTGCTGGCCCCACCTCCAGGGTGCACTGAGAGGGCAATTGAGACTGGGCGTGGTGATGCGCACCTGTAATCCCAGCTCTTGGGAGGCTGTAACAGGCAGATCACTATGAGTCCGATCTAGTAGTGAGACCCTGAACACCCTGTAGATCTCCCCCCCCAGCCCCCTGCAAAAAAAAAAAAAAAAAAAAGAACCAAGTGACCAGGAACAATGTCAGAACTGCAGAACCTTTGGGGTGGGCCTCCTCTGGGCTGGGCAGCTCAGAAGCAGTGGCTTATCTCAGCTGATACCTGTTCCTCCCTGTGCCAGGCCAAACCTTTGCAAGGTGAGCTGTGGCCACCTCTCCTGTATATTTAGCTAAAGTTTTCATTTATGACACTGGGCCTCCATGGAACTTCTTGTGGGAGGCTTTGTCCAGAAAGGCTTATTCTCACACTTGCTCTCCAGAAAGGATTTCTCCCACAGCACTGGAGATTTCCCATCATGCCCTAGGTGTCTCGCACCTTCTCTGCACTGTTGACTGGGGACATAGCTCCACTAGCACAGCATCTGTGAGCCAACCAGAGGCTAGCCCTGGAGGACTGGCTGAACAAGCCCTGCCTTAACTCGGAGACATCGTGACCCAAAGTGTGGCCCCTGTCCAGTGTCTGCTTTTTTTTTTTTTTTTGTCTTTTTCAGACAGGGTCTCACTATGCAGTTCAGGCTGGCCTTAAGCTCACTTTGTAGCTCAGGCTGGACTCAACTCACAACAATCCTCCTGCCTCAGCCTCTGGAGTGCTGGGATTACAGACATGTGCCACCACACCCAGTCAGTGTCTGCTTTTATTACTTATTTATTTGTGTCTTTTTGAGACAGGGTCTCACTGTGCAGTTGCAGCTGGCCTTGAGCTCACTTTGTAGCCCAGGCTGGTCTCAAATTTGCAAGGGTCCTCCTGCCTCAGCCTCCGGAGTGCTGGGATTATAGGCATGTGCTGCCATGCCTGGCTCAGCCTCTGTGTTTAGATAGATTTTGAGGGGGTCCCAGAAACTGATTTTTCTTTTTTGAAAATTTATTTATTTATTTTTGTGAAACTGATTGTTTTAAAGCAGTGGTGCAGTCCATATCATGTAAAATTTGTCATTTTGACCACCTGAGAGTGTACAGTGCAGTGGGATTTCTTATATTGCAATGTTTTGCAGCTTTAGCCACTTTGTAGCTATAGAATATATTGCACCAAAAAGAAACTGTCCATTAACGGTCACTTAGCTCTCTCTCTCTCTAGCCTCCGGTGACTCCTGTGATTTCTGTTTCTAGGAACTTTCACAGACACAGAAGTAACACATCTTGTTTCCTTCACATAGCATCCTGTTTTACAGGTTACAGGTTCATTCACATTGTAGCGTGAATTAGTGCTTCAATCCTTTTCACTGTTGAATAATATTCCACCATGTGGTGGGCAGTATTTTGCGGATCCATGTTTCCCCTTGTTGGACATCTGGGTTGTTTTCATCCTTTTGCTGTTATGAATGATGCTATCAACATTCATGTTCAAGTTTTTTTTTTTTTTTTTTTTTTTTTTGTCTTTTTGAGACAGGGTCTTGCTATGCAGTTCAGGCTGGCTTTAAGCTCACTTTGTAGCTCAGGCTGGTCTTGAACTCACAACAATCCTCCTGCCTCAGCCTCCCGAGTGCTGGGATTACAGGCATGCACCACCACGCCCGGCTCATGTTCAAGTTTTGTTTAACATCTCTTTTCATTTCTTTGGAGGGGAAAGGGGGAGGGGAATTACTGGATCATATCATCGTTTTCTGTTTTGTTGAGAAAATATGGAAGTATTTTAGCAACTACACCAATGTACCAGCAAGCAATGAGGGTTCCAACTGTACCACAGCCTCTGTGAGTCTTATCTAGCTTTTAAAAAAATTGTAGGAAGAATGCCTGTAATCTCAGCCTTGTGGGAGGCTGAGAGAGGAGGGTGGCAGGAGGATCATGAGCTCAAGTGCAGCCTGGACTAAGGAGAAAGGCCTGTCTGTCTGTCTGTCTGTTTCCTCCTCTCAAAATAAGCCTCTAGTGACTCGTTATGGTATTGTTTTGCATTTCTCTGAAAAGTAACGATTTCCAGCGTTGCCTTGTTATTTCTCGATTTTGCTCCCACGCCAAATCTTGTGCTCAAAGGTGGGGCTCTTGGAGTGACTGGATCATGAGGGTTTGGCACTGGATCACTGGATTAGCTGGCTGGTGGGCCATAGCAGGGTGTGATGTTGGGACGGGCGCAAGAGGAGTCTGCAAAAGTGCCTGAGTCTGTCATGCATCTGGCTATATGTTTATCACCTATCTATCATCTATTTATCTCAATCTATTATCTGTCTTCCTGTTATCTATCATCGATCTATCACCTATCTATCTGACATCTGTCTGTCTCTCCTCCCTCCTTGATCCCGCACGCTTCCTGTCTGCCATGCTGTGAGTTCCTTCTCCTCTTGCCAATGTGCCAGCCTACCTTGGAGCCAGCTGACTGTGGACTGGAAACTCCACAAGCTGAGAGCCAGAGTAAACTTCTCCTCCCCTACCTTGTCAGGTTTTGTGTCTCAGCAACGAGAAGGTCACTCAGCGAGTGTCCGACTTCTGCTCCCAGGCCTCCGGCCCTGCTCCTGACTGCGCTACACAGGCTACTCTGCTCTATGCCTCAGGCTCCTCCTCTGTCCTAGCTGGCCGAGGTCAGTGGTGCACAAAGTCCTTGAACGAGCTTTGAAAACACTGTGGCCCCGTGGCACCCTGAAGGTTTATGTGTAGCATTTCCACTGTTGAGTTAGGAAGGGAAAAGGGTGTTGACTCACACTGTGCTCTCAGTGTAGGCATTTTAACAATGAAAGTGCTCTTCTGTAGAAGCAAACCGTGACACTCTGTCTTGTTTCCAATGTCATCAGGCAAGGCAGATTCCTTATTGAAAAACAAACCACATGAGCTGAACCTCAAATCTGAAACCCAAATGAGACTTGTTGGTTATTTCCTGTGACCATGGACCCTGTGGGGTGAGAGTTCTAGCTCTTTCCATCCCACTGCCTGGCCTCAGGGCCTGGGGGGTATCTGGATAGGCCACCTGTGTTTGCTGGTGACTTTTTTTTCCTGTGGTAAATACTCATTGACATCTGTGTTCAGTGGTGACTGCATCTTTCTGAAGTCTGAAAGAGTCTCTCACTCTTTACAAGAAAAATTTATTTGTATTTTATTTGGTGCAGTCTCACTATACAGCTTGGGCTTGTAGTGATCCTCCTGTCTCAGCCTCCTCAGTGCGGGATTACAGGTGTGAGCCACCATGCCTGGTTTCAGTGGCTGGCTCATAGTGCTGGGGATTGAACCCTGGTCCCTGAGCTTGCCTAAGCAGGTGCTTAGTCTGCTGAGCTATCTTGCTAGCCCTAAATTTTCTATTCTTTTTTTTTTTTTTTTTTTGTCTTTTTGAGACAGGGTCTCACTATGCAGTTCAGGCTGTCCTTAAGCTCACTTTGTAGCTCAGGCTGGTCTCGAACTCACAACAATCCTCCTGCCTCAGCCTCCCGAGTGCTGGGATTACAGGCGTGCGCCACCACGCCCGGCTTCTAAATTTTCTATTCTTAAATGTCCCTTTCTCCAGTTTTTCTATTCTAATTATTTATATGTATCAAATGAAAGGCAAAGAATGCTGCAATGTAACCCCAGAACACCTGGTGGTGGAGGGACAAACCCTTAGTTTCTGTCTTGTTTCTTAGGCAAAACTCTGTGCTTCAAAGAATTCCTGATCACTGTGGCACATGTCTCTGCACATGAATAGGCATGCTGGTTTCTCTTTTCTTTTCTTTTTGCGGCCAGCTCGGCCCAGCCTGGGGGTTGGGCTGGTGCAGATGTACTACCAGGGATTGAAGTGTGGTCCCTGTGCACTTGCCTAAGCTTGACCAAAGCAGGTGCTTTAAACCACTGAGCTGTCTCGCTGGCCCCATGCTGTTTACATTTAAGGCACATTAGTTCCTCAGACCCTAAGGCTGTCATTATTATTTTTTTTTGCAGAACCAGGGATTGAACTCAGGGCCTTGCTAGGGAAGTGCTTATTCTACTGAGCCATCTCCCTGGCCCCTCTCAGTACTAATTGTAAAAAACAAACAAACAACTAATTAACAATTTGAAGCAGCATAAATCAAGACACTTATCAATTTTTTAATTAAAATTTGTCATTTTTAAAACAGTGTGAGAAGGGTAAGACTGTGTGTTTTTCAAATGGTGCATATGTTACTGGATGAAAACTACTTCTGAGATGAGTTCTGAACTTGGGGCCAGGGAGATAGCTCAGTGGCTTAAGCACCTGCCTGGCAAGCGCAAAGTCCTGAGTTTGATCCCTGGTGCCAAAAAAAAAAAAAAAAGTTAAGTTTCATCTCTTTTGTTTTTGTAGAGGGTTGGCAGTGAGCTACAGCCCCAGCTTGCTTTTGTACATCACGTATGTGGTGGTGCGTGTATGCATGTACTCACGCACGGTCTCATGATCCTTCCTGGGCCTCTGGGAGTTCTGGGCTCACAGGCCCCGCTCCACTACTCAGCTTATTTTTCAGGCTTATTGGTGTAGGTCATGAGGAGGCCCGCTTATATTAAATTCACATGTGGCGGGGCATAGTTTTGTCAGCTGTGCCCTCTGCTTTCTGAACTTCTCCAGAGATTAAAACCAGAAGCCGCAAGGTAGTGCCAGTGTCATTGCAAACATCACAAGACCTTGACTCGGTGGTTTTCTTGGGACAGGGGCTCCCAACTGGGCCCGGTGTGGTGCTTCCGGTGGCTTCCTTACCACTCCCCTCCTCGGCCAAATGGGAAAGGGAGGCCACTTCCAGAGGGACGGAGGTGTCCCTGAGGCCAGCGGATCCGGAGCCCCTGCCTCTCACGGGCCCTGCGGTCAACGTGTCCTGACTGCGGGACAGGGACCCTGTGGACCCGGCGGATGCTCAGTGCCAAGCCTTGGATTTGCCGGTGGTGGAGTCCTCCAGCAGGAGTGGTGTGCTCAGGGATGGGGCGGTGGGCCCCGGGGTGGCTGCGCTGACTGTCCCGTCGCAGGGGGCAAGATGACTGCTGCGTCCCTGGAGGCCGCCGGCCACGATGGCACCTGGACTGTGGAAAGGGTGAAGGAGCCAAGAAGAGGGGGCGGCGCCCTGCTGGGCGTGGGGGGGCCTGTTCTGGGTACGCATATGGACGTCGGGGTCCCGCGTGTGGGTTATGCGTGTCTGCGGTGTGATGTGTGATGCGATGTGCAAAGCGGGTGTGCGGGTTAGCGTCGGGTGTATGATTGCGGTGCGGAGGTGTATGTGGCCAGGTGTGTGTGTCCATGGTGTGCGTGGGCAAAAGGCTGTGGTACGCAGTTCGCGTGTGAGGTGCGTGCGCGCGCGCGTAGTCCCGCCCGCGTCCAGACTTAAGTTGTCAGAGCCTGAGACCAGGGAACCAAACGTCGCCAGCTAGCCACCGTAACCATGGCAACAGATGCTCTCCGCCTGCTCCGCAGCTGGTAGGGCGGGGGAGGGGAGGCCGCTGCCGCGGACGCGCCCCTGCGAGCCGTCCCTCCTCGCTTCTCAGTCCCGGGGCTGGCCGGGGCACCCGGTCCCCTCCCTCGAGTCCTCTGGCCGTGGCGCGGAGGATGCCATTTCCGCTGTCCCTTTCCCGGAATTCCCTGCTTCTTGCCGCCGGCCCCGGGTCGGCTCCTAGGAGCCGGAGCACCGCGGGCGCCTGCCCGTTCCGGAGGGGGCGCCAAGGCCTTGAGGAGCGCCAGGCAGGACGACCCGAAAGGCGACTCTGCGGGTGAGCTTGCCGGGTCCACGTCTTCTGCTCCAATCTGCTCAAGGGCGAGGGACCCCGCGGTCCAGACAGGTCCTGTGCAGCGGAGAAGCCGGGTCTGCGCTGGGAAGCACCTTGGGGAAAAGCTGGGCAGGCTCCTCGGGCGGAGCTGGCTAATCCCGGGCGGCCCCCACGGCCGCCGGGAGCCCCGCTGCGCTGCCGCCTTCTCACGGTGCTTATCGCGGAGGTTTCCTGTCTCTCATTCATAACGCTGGTCATGTTCTAGATTCTGGAGCGCTGGCGGGCACAGATGCGCG
>PVKA01052540.1:0-11661 GCA_004027165.1 Ctenomys sociabilis
ATCAGATTTAAGGGTTTTTGCACACTAGCCTGCAACTCTTCAATAATGTCGTTATTTAAGTCATTCCATACTTGGGATTTGTTCATAATTGGTCATGGTTAAAAATTTCATTTTACATATTTTTCTGTTATATTCTTTATTTTTGTTGTTCTCTCACTTTATGGTCTCTTTTGATAAATATGAGTTCTCAGTTTTAATATAATCTTAGTTATCTTTTCTTTGTAATCTTTGTATGTTTTGACATTTGCCTCTAAAAATGTTTGATATTTTACCTTTAAAATCTGAATCTGCAATTCATCTGGATATTTTAAGATAAAAATTATATAAGAATGAGATGCATTTTTATATGGCTATCCAGCTGATCCTGTATAATTAGCTAGAAAATTCTATCCCTACTGTATTGCAATGCTGAGTGATACATATTAATTACTTAGCATTTTTATTTGGAAACAATGTGACAATTCTTAATTAGCACTTTAACTTGGAACTAATTTTGTCTAATGTGAATAGATTTTGGAAAAATGTCATTTCTACTGAAGATTTTTTTAGGAGAGGTAGGAAATAACTCATCACTCTACAAATGGAATAGAACTTGAGAAGCTTATAATATTTATACATCCAGACTTACAATTCTGTGGAAAGGTATAGCATAATTTTAATAATGTTTCTAAAGGTCTTGAAAGGCTTAACTAAGCTACCACTCTTGCAGCTGTGTAAGCCTACTTGAAATATTTTATTCTATTTCTAACCATTTGCCTCATGCTTTATCTCTGTGAATTTGGCATATAAACAGAGAATTTATGTAGTTATGAGTTGAGAAAAGAAATGAGAAAATTCACAGGCTGTGCACTTTCGTTCATGGGGCTCTGAACAATCATATTTATAACCTGGAGTGGCCAAACTCTGAGGGAGCAGTCTCACGGTTCTGAGTCATATGTTGGTAAATGAATGGACACATCAATGGTGGGAAATACATAGGTATCAAAGATTGGTTCCCAGACCCTCCGAGGATATAAAAATCTTCAAATGCTTAAGTCTCTTATATAAAATGGTGGCATATCTGTATATAATTTATGTGTACATCTACACATTAAATCCTCTATAGATTATTTACACACAATGCAATGTAAATGCTATATAAATTGTTGTTATACTGTATCATTTAGGATATAATAACAAGAAAAATGTCTGTGCAAATTCAATAGAGATGCAGTTTTAAAAAGGATATTTATTAAAAAAAAAGGATATTTATAACCTGCAGTTGATTGAGGCTACCAATGTGAAATCAATGGATATTGAGAGTTCACTAAATCTGACAATTCATTAGCTCTGGTCCTCCCTTCTAGTGATAAAGTGCACTTAGAAAGCAGAACCACTGCTTGAATGATTCTGTGAAGCAGTGGGAACAGAAACTAATAGTGCCCATCAATATAAGAAATATTTGGCTTCAGACTTGGCTGAGGTTTTAGGCCAAAAAAAAGCAGCACTTTAGAGTAAAAATGCAGTTCAAATGTAGTGGATACAACTATACAGTGTTTTAATTTGAAGTCTTTGTGCTCAAAACTTGATGTTTTTATTATGGATTGCATATTTGAATTTTGTCTTGTTTTCTAATTTGTTCATACAATTGTGGCATTGAATTTGCTGACTGCATAGTATTTCCTAAGGTCTCATATATTGCCTTTTAGAAAATACATTCTAGATAATTTTTTTAAGATAATTTTCACTTAGAGAGAGTTGATTTGGGTCTACCTGGAAAATAAAAGCTAAAATTGGTGACTTGCAATAGGGGTTTTGTTTAATTCCTGTCCTGGTGGTTTTAACTTTAATTTCACTCAAGACAACCAGGCCCCACTGAAACCCATTTTCCTTTGTGAACTACAAAAGTTTAGTATTCAATGCTAAAATTACTATAGTAATCATAGCATATGTTGTCACTTTAGTGTCTCCTTGTATTTGAAATGTGTTGTGATATTCCATGTTGGGATATCAGTTTTCCTAAATAGAATTTAATTCCGATTATTTTGTGCTCATCTTTTCATTTTGCATACACATAATGTAAAAGATCCTGTAGCAAATTCTTAATTGGTAATTAATTGGAGAGGTCAAATCTGAATTAATGGAATATCTAAATGGCACAGTTAAAATATAATTACTTTTGCTGGTAAATAATCTTGTACTTCTGACTGAGGGTGAGGGACATGTGATGGGCACGTAGAAGACTGAGGTGATCAATATAATTTACAATTTAACCTCAGGTCCAGTAGTACTACCAAGGACCAACTGCAGGTAAGGGCACTAACCTTTCTGTCTTAAGTCTTTTGTTAGAGACTATAACTGGTCATGATTTTGAAGTGTTAATGGCAGAAGTGGCCAGCACTCTGAAAAGTTATTGGCTTTTGCAAGGAGTATGTTGTAGAAGATGCTATTTTGTGTTCTTTCTCACAAACAGTTTGGCCTTAGCATTGGTGAAAGTCCCAGGCAGGCTGTCAACTTCCCAACTCAACTATTCCCAGAAGTTCCTCAGCTGTTCTGCTTTATGGCTTTCTCTGATGCCACAGTAACTTGGTCATTCAACACTGAGGTACAAAGAAATTAACTTCCCCGAGGATATAAATTGGTAGGAAAATACTTCAGTCTCTGTCTTTCAGAAAGATAACTCTGAAATACTATCTTCTGTGGGGCCTGAGAGGATCCCCAGTGGCACTGAGCCTCAGCTGCACCATACAGATAACCAGTTCAATAACAGCCATCATTAGCTTCTCTCTTTCTTCATCTCATTCTTCTCACTCCCTCATTTCTATTTGGGGAGACGTTTCTAAAGAAACTTTCAGATTTCACTTGTTGAAATTTGTCACCAAATGATGAATATTTGTTTTATGTCTTTCATTTTTTTTGGAAAAACATACATTATATAATTGTTTTATTGGTTTAATGGATGGCCTATGATCTTAAAATGCTTAGCTTTATTTTCAGGAAATTTCTCTATAATGGTGAAAGTGTAGAACATTAGCCAATTTCAGATGGTTTTGTTTTTGGTTTTTGTTTTTTTTTTTTTTTTTTTTGGCGGAACCGGGGATTGAACTCAAGCCCTAGTGCTTGCCAGGAAAGCACTTATTCCGCTGAGCCATCTCCCCAGCCCTCAGATGGAATTGTTAAAATAACCACATATTATTGGAGCCCAATTGAATGAAATTTTAAAAATAATATTTTCAATGTCAAAATGCAAAGAAACTAATTTTTGGGATTAAAGGTGCACTGACTTTGTCTTTATTGTTATTTTTTGGGCTTTCAAAGATTCAGCTGACTCTTAGGCTCTATTTTATTCCAGGGACTTATTAATGGTTTTCTCACTGTTCCAAGGGGCAGGCTATTACTCTTGCATTATTCTCTGTGGGAACAGAATTTTCTACAGTCTGCTGAGAATTGCTGCTAGTTGATGATATTTTTACTTCTACGTTGGTCTTGATTCATAAGGTCGAGCTGAAAATTACCCCTGTTTGAAGTCATTAGTTTAAAATTTTGATATTTCTAGAAAAAACATTCATAGAATCACTTTCCCCTTTTCACTCCAGACCCTTTTTGCATTTCCTTTGTTGGTTAGAGACCAATGGTTATAACAAACTTTCTGTTATGAGATAGTGTTCTTTTGATTATATGTTTGAGGTCCTTCTGCCTCTCCACAATGTAGGATGTTATACTGTTTCTCTGGCCCTTTTACATAGCTTTTAGTTTTTGTACAATGAGAGTTGTGTGCTTAATATAGATATTCTTCTATTTATGTGAATGTCAGGTAAAATTCTAACTGTAAGAAAATAATGCTCCAGTAATTATATCAGTCAGAGCCCAGTCAGGAAGAAAAAATAATATCACATATTTCAAGCAATTAATAGCAGGGATTAAATGACAAAGGTATAGAAGATCCCAAAGACCAAAGTGGAGAAGCACCCCTAGGACCAAAGGAACAATGGAAGTGGGGTTACTAATATTACTGGGTTGTATAGGATATGTAATTAGCCCGGGGCTTGCTACCACAAAGCATGCTCTTATGTGAGAAGGAGCGAAATTATCACACTTGGAGATGATTGACTGAAATAGAATCTTGTAAAGGGATACACAGAGGACTTTAAATAGGTTTCTTAGATCTCTATGCCTTATTGTGGAACTCAGAATTTTAAATACAGTGGCTTCTGGAAACTAATCCTAACAACTGGAGAAAATGGCATACGATAAACATAAATGAACAAATAAATGATTTCCATGCTGTGATTATCATCAACTGATTTTTAACGATTTTTTGTAGAAGGGACCATCATATATGGAATTCATTATTTTTGCTCAAATCCTTGTCATTGTCTACAGCTTGAATTTTGTTATGAAAGCTGAAGAAAACATTTAACAAATAGAAGTCAACTGTGCCATGCAACAAAATTCTACATTATGCTTCTCATCTCATCCTAAACTTGGAGGCACTGAGAGAAATAGAACTTGCCTCAAGATGGAGCCCTTGAACCACAAAGTCTTGAAGTAAAGCCAGTGAATTTGTAAACTGGCCATGTTGGAGCCGCTGATGAAGGCTGGTTTCAGTTCTCATGGGGAAAGCAGAAGGTAGGGGCAGGCTGTGTCTTATTCCTTCCCGAAGCCTTCACAGGGATCAGGCAAGCCTGACAGACAGCTGAGGTGGTAGTTATCAGATTCAGGTTCTCTCAGCTTTCAGGATTAAAAGGTTAAATTGACAAGCTAAGTAATGTTATGTGTGTAAATAGATATTTCCTTCTGTTACAAAAGAAACATTTCCCTTGTCTTAAGCCCATCTTAGGTAATAGAAACAGAAGTCAGATTTTTTTTTTGTAGTGCTGATAATAGAGCCCAGGGCCTTGTGCATACTAAGCAAATGCTCTGTTACTGAACCACACACTTAGCCTTAACTTGGCCATTTAATAATGCCCTGTGAGCCCAGGTAAAGCTCACTCCTAAAGCTCACTGTATAAGGACCTAAAACACAACGAATAAAAAACAGTGGGAGGATAATGTGATATGGAAATGATCTTGTGCCACTCTCAGGAGGCCAGTTAGAGAAGAAAGTAGCCCCAGTGGATACAGAAAAGTGGGGGCTTCAATGTCTTCCATGTTTGTAATGGAATCCAATCTGCCTCTTTCTCAATATGTATGTTCAGGCTTCTTAACGTGATAGCTATTCTCTTAAGAATTGGAACAAATGCATTAATATGCTTAGTGTTCATACCTGCTAGCTAAAGGGTTATTCATTATTATTGTTAAGACAGCTATCTCTACATATTCAGTCTGTACACTGAACAAGACATATGTTTATGAGAATGCCATTCACACCATTAATGCATGAAGCATATATATTCAGGTGAGCCCCCAGAACAACAGGAAAATGCCTCCTCCCAGTATCAAATAACTTTGGCTCAAGTAACTAGCTGTGTGCTTAAGGGGTTGGAAGCACATGGGAAGACATGAACTATTGTATGTTTGTAAGACTGTTCCCTGTCATGACTATACCTACCCACAACTTTCCCTAAATAGGAAGCTAATATAGTCTTTTTTATCTTGGTGAGGGAGATGTAAGAATGGGCTGATATTATGTGGGGTTTGCATGCCCTAGGAGAGCAGGTAAGTTGGAGTTCCTACACAACAACAGCTCAGGCTGTGTAGTGTTTTTGCCTGACTCTTCACAGCACCGTTTCATTCTAGTTAATGGTTTCAAAATGAACCGTGAATCCATGCTTTTGTGCTTTTCAGATGGATAGTGGCTCGCTTCTTCGCTGTTCATTTGACATCTATCCCTTCCCTTCTTCTATAAGTAGGCCATGCAAATGCAACCAAAAGTGTGGTATGCTACAATTTCTGTGGCCCTGCTCTGTAAGTTTTTCAGCTTGGTTACTGCTGAATGACACTGGAATCTAAAATAATATCTTTAGCACAGACTTATGTTGGGTGATATGTCAATTACTTCCACTTAGAGGTGGGTGAGACAGTGTTCACTTTTAGTCCTAGCTTCTTTGGAGGCTAAAGTAGGAGGATCTCTTAAGCCCACAAGATTGAGACTAGCTTGGGCAACATAGTGATCTTGTCTCAAAAACAAAGCAAAACAAAACTGAAAGAAGAATAAGGTATGCTTAATAGTGTTCTTGTATAATTTTCTAATATTTTTATTCCTTTATTTTTTCATTATTTGCTCTGTTGCCCAAATAATGTATTTTGCCTTTTCCCATTTTCTTTGCTGAGAAATTCCATTGTCTTCTTCCTTGTTCATTTGCCTATCTTTCCACCATCTTCATTTTTTGGTCATGTCAGTTTCTAATCCCCTTCACCTATACCTGTTTCTTTTTTCTATAGTTTCTCCATTGTTTGCTATTCATCATCTTCCCCTCTCTTTGTGCTTTTCTTCTCATGAAACATTTTCTTTTAGCAATAGCTCCTTCTCCAAAGCCTCATAAATATCTCTTCTGTTTTTCTTTGCCCCTTTTGTTCAATCACTGCATATCTCCAGTGGCATTGCAATCAGAGAGTTCTAGGATATGCAAGTTCACAGAAGAGCAGTATTTGGAGCCCACCGTTCCAAACCAAGTCCTGAAAAATTTCTATTTTACTCTGAGCCCTTGGATAAAAGAGTAATGGTGTTGTTATGAGAAGCTCTATGATGAAGTGCTGCTCTGAATCTAGATCTATAGAAAGTATATAAATTCCCTCTAGCAATGGAGCTATGAATTTAGATCTGGACCAGATTTAGATCTTAATTCATGAATATTTTCCTCTTGAAATTATGGTACAGAGAAGTAATAGAATCCTTTTAGGGATTTTATAATGGTCTTGATCTTTTGAGAGTAAAGTTATTCTTTGAGAATCAGCTGAAACTTTTGAACCCTTTCTTCAGAAAAATGTGCATGAGTTCAAAGTTTTGCTATTAACATTAAAAAATTTGCAGATCCTCTGCAGACCAGAAGATCTCCAAGAGCTCTTTGTTTGGAATTTGGGAAATAAATATTCACATTCCAGAGGAGGACTTGTCTGCTTGCCAGACAATTGGTGTGTCATAATTTGTAGGGTTAAGAACTGGGATACTGAGGTAGAATTTTCTACACCAATACCAGGCTAAAGACTCCGGTAAGAATTACATAGATTGAGGAGAAAGTGGTGAAGTTTACCTTCCTTACCAGTTTTCTGCTTTCTCTAAAGAGAAGCCTTCACCTTTCATGGTCTGTCCTTTCCTGGCCACTTGGAAATGTAGCTATTAACTAGAAATTTCTAATTTGGGGCTGAGCAGTGAAAAGAATGGAATGTTCCTCAGAATGCTGTAGCTATCTACAACTCTTTAGTCATTTTCAGCTTAATGTCTATTTTGGGGAAGAACAGAGTATGAAGGTCATTTTCTTTGTTAAAACTTTGTGACTCACTGTGGCTTTTTCCACATGAAAAATACATGTGAGAAGCAAGAGTCTGATTCAAGTACCTTGGGAAATAATTTATTCTAGGAGTCTGAATTCTGGGTTTAACCAGTGTGGCCCAATGAATTATCTTGTGCTTTTATTTTAGCCATGAGGCTTACACTTTGCTTATATTCTTGAAGGAAATTTAGTGCTCTGTAATTAATTAGTTTCTGTGTTGTTTCAGCCCATTCACTCTTCAAAGTTTATTAGCAGAATCAGGTTTTCAAAAGCAATTTACTTCTTTTTTTTGTTTTGTTAGGCATTATTTGGAATGTCTTTTCTTCAATGACTTCAATTAACAGATATTACAAAAAATTGTCATGTAAAATTCTGCTCTGAGGAACAGCAAGCTGTAGAGAATAACACAAGACCTTTGCTATAACCAGGGTGTGTGAGTAGGAGTGTGGGTTTGTGAATAGGGGTACAGGATTATTGTAAATAAAAGAAAGCAGGAAGTAGCACAGAGAGAGGCAGGTGAAAATTCATCAGATGGAGACAGGTACCATTGGTAGCAAGAGTTCTGATGTGCCCAGTCCAAAAGGGATGTGTGAAAGGAAAAAGTGGCAGTGGCAGGAAAGTTTAATTTTACAGCTGGAGCCTCACAGATTGGTGGCTTCACTGGCACCTCCCACCTATGGGTGACAGATTCTGATTATACCCAGACAGGGAGAAAGTTCTCCAAGGCTCACACTGAACAGTGCTGAGGGAGGCAGAAGGTGGCAATAGCTAATGCCATTGAGATACTTATGGAGAAGGAGCAGGTGTGAGGGAAAACTGAGTTACACAGAGAACATTTTCTTAAGGTTTACAAGTGATGGATTATTTATGCTTCACCAGTAGTCATGCAATATCCCAGAACTTTTTACACAATTGTCATCAGTTATTGCCATCAAAACAATTAGAGTTTTCTCATTGTAACTGTCTACTAATATGGCATGTTCTGTAACTAAGTCAGAGGTACTTAAGTCATGATTATAATGTGAAGGTCGTGTGAATCATTCTGAGTACAGAAAGCAGCATGAAGAAACACCTGCTCAGCTAACTGTGGGACGTCAGAATCTGAGATTTTTGAAGAAAGTGATTTCCACATTTCTCACTAAACTATTGACAAATGCTTGGTTGAACTTTGGAAACACATCCACACAGGGTTTTTCATATAAGGTGCTATATTTTGGATCTAAAATGTCCCCTCAAAATCTGTGCATCATAGGCTTCATCCCCAGAATGGCACTAACAGAAGGCCCTGGAAACTTTAATTGATGTGGCCTAAAGGATGTATGCAGGTCACTGAGGCTATGCCTTTGAAGGGGACTATGAGACCCTGGTATTTTTCTTTTCCATCGCAGGCATAATGTGCCTCAGCATAGGTTTAAAAGCAACAAGGGCAAGTAATTATGGACTAGATCTCTAAACTAGAGAGCCAAAAAATCTTTTCTCATTATAATTTGATTAGCTTAGGATATTGATACAGTCACAGAAACCAGACCAACATAAAAATACGAGAACTTTTTTTTCTTTTGCCATTTTAATAATTTCACCCGTGATAACGAGTAGCAGCAGGATGCAATGGAGTCCCATATTTATATCTGGGTAAGTAATCTGAAATATATTGAAGTTTCAGTGGGAACCTATTTAATTTTATTTGAATAAGAAGTCCCTGAGGGGATGAGGAGATAGCTTAGTGGTCTAAGCACCTGTCTGGCAAGCACAAGGACCCAAGTTGGAACCAACTCTCTGGACCCAAATAACATGCTGGCTACCAAAATTGGGCATGGTGTCACATGCCTATAATCCCAGTGCTGGGGAAGTTGAGACAAGATGTTTACTGTGAATCCTAGTTGCATAGCAAGACCCTATATCAAATAAATAAAGATACAAATGATTAAAATTTTAAAATGAATATATATATATATATATATATATATATATATATATATATATATATCTGTATATACAAAATAAAATACATATACACTACTTTCTCTTAGTTCAATGAGAAGAAACTTTTGAACTAATAGTGTTTAGAAAAGATATCATGTCTATATCTTTGTACTAGGAATAACTTCTATAAAGACAACAATATGAATGTATTAATTATTGTAACTGTGCTACTCACATGTTTTGAAACATTTATTGCTACTTATTTGTCAATAAAATTATTAAAATAAAAAAATTAAAAGAGAGAGTCCATGTGGCAGATATTTTCCCAGAATTCTCCTTTCTTGGAAGCTACTACAATAAAAAAAGATGCTCTTATGCCTATGGCAAAACATGCAAAAATAGCATTTGTGCAAATATATGTATAATGCTACTTTGTCTCAAAAATAATGAGTTTGATGTGATATCTTCCTGACAAGTTATTGATCGTGACAGAATATTTCTCTTAAGATATTTTTCTGGTAATAGATCTCTATCTGTAAAGCAAGAACAAAAGTAAGGATGAAATTTCTCATTATAATAATAAAATAAAGCTAAAACATAGTACATCCAATGTATAGAAAATACTTAAAGAGGTGTTCTTGTTTGAATAGAAGTGAGAACCAAAGACAATGATTAAGGAATTCATGCACCTACAATATTTGAATGACAATGGAATATCCATCTCTGACAAAACAAAACAAAAAAGGGGGATATAAATAAAGGACAGTTTTGTAGTGAAAATATATATGTATGTACAAGATAGGATAGATAAACAGCTACTTTCTCTTACTTAACTCAATGAGAAGAAAGGTTTGTACTAATATTGTTTAGACAAGATATCATGTCTGCATCCTGTCCTCTAAATAACTACTATGAAGACAATATGCAACGAATTTTTTTCATTTATTTTTATTTTATTAAAATACAAATGTCAGTCAGACAGTTTCAAGACAACTTAACCATACATATTCAATGAATTAATACATTGCAAACTGTTTTCATAACGTTTTGGTAATGTACAAGGTGCATACATGATATTATATTTACAGATATTTTTTAGCAGATATCACTTATCAGTGAATTAAGAATGTAGTTGCTTACTTATCTTATTTTCTATACCTGAATTATATCAAAAATTCAATAATTATTTACCATAGTACTACAAGCCGACATAATATCATGTCCAACCACCATTAGTGCAGATCTTGCCTCTCATAGGATTATGTAGAAGCACAGCGTTATCTATCCCAACTGTACTGTCTATACACACACATCATGATTTTTTCTTTCTACAACCCTTCCTTTGTCTACACTTGTCAAAAGTGGGCACTCCATTGACATTCAACTAACTTAGGTGCTTGAACTCGACACCACAATCCAACACAGTCCAGCATTCTACAACCATAGTGCGTTATTCAAAGAAATTTTCGACCATATCCATTTACAGCTCAGCTTAATATTATGGCCCCACGATGTATACTTCATTTTTATACTTTTCTGCAGGATGGTTAGGACCTAGGTAGATCAAGACTTATATACCAACACAAGAACTTTATATTTCCTATGTGGTCATTGAAGTCCTCTCAGGGTTTATCTTGTAGTCCTGTACATTATTCTGTAGTTCCTTTGTCTGTGTCATCCATGTGGCTGAGTCACGGCCAATGCTTGACCAGATTGCTCTCTGTGAGAGCTTGAGAGAAAGTTTTCTCTTCATGTGACTCTCCCCAGGCACACTTTAGAACTTCAATCTCTTTCCTCTGTGGCTCCATAATCTCCTTGTTCAGAAAATCTGGAGCACACCTGAGTTTCATGATGTTGCAGTACAGGATCTCCTATGTCCTGAGTCATTGCCGACCTTGAAAGGCTAGGGCCAAAATGTTGGTTGGCCTTGTGGCTCTTCGATTTCTCCAACTCTGACTTGTGATCTTAGGTTTTTAACCACCCAGAAGAAAAGCTGATTAGTATTCTGCAGCATATGCCATTCACTTTGCCTTATCTGACTCAACTGATTTTACTTGTTGTACGTTGTATTTTACTTTGTATTTCTGCTTTTCACTTGTTATACTAGGGAGACTATATGATATTTACACATGAGTGTCTGGTTTATTTCACTTATGAGTATATGTTCAAGTGGCATCCAATTCAGTATAAATGCTTCAAACTTATCATTCTTAATAGCTGAGTAATACTCCATTCTATAGAAATACCACATCTTTTTCAACCATTCCTCATGTGATGGACATCTAAGTTGTTTCCAAGATTTTGCTACCACACATGGCGCTGCTAT
>PVKA01052541.1:0-11660 GCA_004027165.1 Ctenomys sociabilis
ACACACACACACAGCACCACCAGAGTTTGCTTCCTTCTCTGGTTTTCTTCAGTGTGTAAAGAGGCAAGATGATTTGTTCAAATGATTTCCCACAGCAAGAGGTATTTTGAGTGTACACATCAAAGAGAAAGAAACATTTACAAAATATGTAATTATGGAAGCCATTGTTAGTACATTTTTTGTACTGTTTAATACAATTTTATGGAAAAATTTGGAGAGAAATCCCAGAAACAGAAAGAATGTTGGATTTGAAATATTTCTGAAGAGTTTGTGTTGACATAAAATTTGAACAAGTTGCTCAGGAATTTGGAAATGCAGGAACAACAATGGAGTCATGCTGAATAACCACTTAATTGTCAAATGAGTTTATTATTATTTACAGTTATTCCTTTTTTTTACAGTTATTATTCTTGAGGGTGACTTAACTAGGAAAAACACACCTTAATGTTATTTTCTATTTTATAATGAGTGCTGCTAACATGATCATGAGAACAAGGAAGGAGGCCAAAATGCACTCATTTCTAGGTTATGACGGGTTCAATGAAAAAAAAAGTATTGGAAATTTTGCTTTATTGATAAAAAGGCCACCAAGAATCCTATTATTGTTCTACTTTTCGATTGTTGTGAAAATATAATTTAAGGGGCCGGGGAGATAGTTCAGTAGAATAAGTGCTTGCCTGGCAAGCACAAGGGCCTGAGTTCAATCCCCAATTTCACCAAAAAAAGATTTAAAAAAGAAAATATAATTTAATATCACTCATATTCCCAAATTACATGCATATAGGGAAATGAAATAATAAAAGTTTCTTCTAATTTTTTTGATAACCATGTTGATTTTTTCCTGAATGTATATTGAAGTACTATATTGGATGCCAGTAAATAAAAGACACAATAGGAGCAGTTGAACATGAGAATAAAATTCAATGGGGTTTACATATCCATTTTTTTTGTTTTCATAATGTTTTGTTATCATACAAGGTGCATACATGATATTATACATACAGACATTGTAGCAGATTCTGTTATCAGTAAATTAAGACACTGTAGCTGTTTATGTATCTTATTTTTTATACCTGAATTATATCAAAGATTTTATAATTAATACTTTCTACCTTGTTATTTTCCTAGTGGATGTCCATAGTACTAGAAGCCAACATAATATCCTGTCCAACCACCATTAGTGCAAATCTTGCCTCTCATAGAATTATGTAGAAGTATGGCGTATCTATCCCAACTGTACTGTCCATACACACACATCATGATTCTTCCTTTCTATACCCCTTCCATTGTCTACACCTGTCAAAGATGGGCATTCCATTGTCATTGAACCAATTTAGGTTCCTGCACTCAGTGACACACTCCAACATAGTTTAGCATTCCACAATAATAGTGAGTTATCTGAAGAAGTTGTTGACTATAGCCATTTACAGCTCAACTTGTTATTATAGCCCCACATTATATTCCTCATTTTTATACTTTTCTGCTGGATGGTTAAGACCGAGATAGATCGAGACCTATATACCAAAAGATGTAGCTTTTGTTTCTGATGAGGTCAGTGAAGTCCCCTCAGGGTTTATCTTGTAATCCTGCACCATACTCTGTAGATCCTTTGTCTGTGTCATCCATGGTGATGAGTCACGGCCAATGCTTGACCAGTTTGCTGTCCATGAGAGCCTGAGAGAAAGTTTTCTCTCCATGTGACTCTCCCCAGGAACACTACAGATCATCACTCTCTTTCCTCTGTGGCTCTATAATCTCTTCAAAAGAAAATTTGGAGCACAACTGAGTTTCATGATGTTACAGTACAGGTTCTCCAATGCCCTGAGTCTTCGCTGACCTTGAAAGGCTAAGGCCAAAATGTTGGCTGGCCTTGAGGCTCTTCATTCCTAATTGCATGTACTTGAATTTTTCTTTCCTCTTTTTGATGAGGATGGCTAGAGGCTTATCAACTTTATTTAGTCTTTCAAAGAACCAACTTTTTGATTTGTGGATTCTGTAAACTGTTTTCTTCATCTCAATTGAATTAATTTCTGCTTTAATTTTATGATTTCTTCCTGTCTTTGCACTCTGGGTTTAATTTGTTCTTCTTTTTCTATATGTCAGAGGTGCAACATTAGGGTATTTATTTGTTCCCATTCTGCTTTCCTAATGTGTGAGTTCATAGCTATGATTTTTCCTTCTAAGAACTGCTTTCATCACATCCCATAGATTCCAGTAAGTTGTGGTTGAATTTTCATTGAATTATAGATAGTGTTGAATTTCTTGTATACTTTCTTCTGCAACCCATTGATTGCTGAGTAGGGTGTTGTTTAATTTCCATGAATTTAGTTGGTTTTTCTGGTTTCTTTTGTCATTTAGTTCCAGTTTCATTGCACTGCGGTCAGACAATATGCATGGAATAATTTTTGTTTTCTTGCATATACTTAGGCATGACCACTGGACTAGTATGTGGTCTATTTTGGAAAGTGACATGTGTGCAGCTGAAAAAATTGTGTATTCAGCTGTGGTTGGGTGGAACACTCTGTATATGTGCACCAGGTCCATTTGTTCCAAGCTCTGGTTCAGTTCTCCTCCTTCCTTGCTAATTTTTGTCTGGTTGATCTTTTTGAGATAAGGGTGTGTTAAGATCTCCTGTTAAGATTATGGTCTTAGATATTAGGTTTTTCATGTCCATTAAGATTTGTCTTACATAGTTGAGTGCTCCTTTGTTTGGTGCATAGATATTTATGAGTGTTACCCCTTCCTCTTGAATTTTTCCCCTCACCAATATATAGTGGCTTTCTTTGTGTCGTTTGATCATTCTTGGTTTGAGGTTGAGACTGTCTGAGAACAGAATTGCTATTCCTGATTTCTTCTGAGGTGCTGGAGCATGTAGTATTGTTTTCCATCCTTTGACTTTGAGCCTATGAATGTCCTTATAAGTTAAGTGTGTTTCTTGTATACAGCATATTGTTGGATTTTGTTTCCTAATCCACTGTGCCAGTCTATTTCTCTTAATTGGTGAATTGAGTCCATTTACATTGATGGTTATAATTGAAATGTGTTGACTTATGTTTGTCATGATATTTACCTGCTGTTGTTTACTCCTTTGTATCCTGTGTTTAATTGTCTGTCCTGTTTAGTGGGTTCCTTCCGTTCTTACTCGTGGAGTTCTGGTCATTATGGTCTCTCTCTAGAACATCTTTCAGCAGCCTGTACAGGGATGGCTTTGTCATCATGAAATTCTTTAGTTGTTATTTGTCGTGGAAAAATTTCACTTCTCCATCAAACTTGAAAGAGAGTTTTGCAGGGTATTATAGTCTGGGCTGGAATTTGTTTTCATGTGCAACTTGAAGAACTCTGCTCCATGTTCTCCTTGCCTTCATTGTTTGTGTAGAGAAGTCGGCTGCAATTCTGATGGGTTTTCCTTTGAATGTCATCTGCTTCTTCTCTCTAGCAACTTTCAGTATATTATTTTTGTGTTGGATTTCTGGGATCTTAACTATTATATGTCTCAGTGTGTTTTTACTTGGGTTGAAGTTATTTGGTGTTCTGTATGCTTCAGTTGCCTGAATGTTGGATTGTTTCCTCATATTTGGGAACTTTTCTGTGATTACTTCTCACCAGATTCTTTTTATGTCGTTTGTATTGACTCCTTCATTCTCATTGATACTAATTAATCTCACATTGTTCATCTTGGCATCATCTTGCAGGTGATGGATTATTTTTTCCTCATCCTTATTGTTTTTAAGAGATCCTTTCTCACCTTTTCACTACCCGCACCAGTGTCTTCAAGATCTGAAATTCTGTCTTCGCTTTCACTCAAACAGTTTTGTAGACTTGTGATTGATATTTTTCGTTCTTCTATATCTCTTTGACTGTGTTTTATGCATTCTATTTCTTTTCTGTAATGCTTATTCAAGGAATCCATCATATTTCTGATCTCTTCTATTTTTTAACCATGTCTTCATTAGAGGTAGTTATTAATTCTTTCTCTGCAGAGTTCCTTCCAAGTTGGGTTGCCTCTGTATATTTCCAGACTTGTTTCTGTATTTCAGATGCTGTGATTTCAAAGAATTCTTTTTTTTCAAAGAATTCTTTTTTGATTTCAGAAATTATTTCTGCTTTGTTTTCCTCATGACCTTTCTGCTGCTGTCTCTTTGCTTCAGATGCTGTTAATTCATCCATTTCAGCTGGAATGGTACTCTCTGCACTTGTTCTGGGTGAGCATTGGTTTTCTCCCTGATGTTTCTGCATTTGATTCTTTAATTCAGATGCTATTATTCAGATATTGCTTTTCTTACTTCAGGAATTAATACTTGTAGGAGTTCCTCTATGTCTTTCTGCTGTTGTTCCTTTTCTTCTGTTAATTCATTCATTTCAGCTGACCTAGTGTCCTCTGTACTTAGTGGTGGACTCAAGGCATGAGATTGCATTTTTCTCCTTGTCTTTGTCATTTTGTATAGCACTGACCTCTAACCTTTGGTGTAATGCTTTGGTGCAGCTATAACATTAGCATGTAATAAGATTCAGGTGCCAGTCTATTAAGTTTGAGATTATCCAGTTATGCCTGTCCTGAATCTAGCTGATGTGTTCAGTTCCTTTTTGCTTCAGCTCCTGTGGTTCCCCTCTGTTTGTTCAAGGCCAAGTTGTGCTGTGTCTGGGGTCCCAGGAGATGTCCCTCTGGCACAGCAGGCCTGGAGCTCTCACTCACAGGACGAGCTGCACTGGCTCTGGGCCCCCTGGATCACTGGGAAGGGGGATCTCAGTGTGTTTGTTATCTGTGTAGAGGAATGCTATTGACTTTTGGATATTGACTTTGTATCCTGCTGTGGTGCTGAATTTGTTTATTAATTCTAGGAACTTCTTAGTGTAGGCCTTGGGTCTTTCAAGTAAAGTATGTCATGTGAAAATAATGATAGTTTAACTTCTTCTTTACCTGTTTTTATTTCTCTCTCTTGTCTCATACCTCTAGCTCTAGCTAATGATTCCAGAACTATACTGAAAGGAGTGGATATAGAGGATATCTTTGTCTTGTACCTGATTTGAGAGAAAAAGACTTCAGTATTTCCCTCTCTAGAATTATATTGTCTAGGGCTGGCCATATAGCTTAGCACACTACAATGCCTGCTTAGGCTGGCACAGAGACCAGATGTTTGATCTTCCATGAGCTGTGTCAGCCCAGCATGGTGGACGCACCTAAAATACCAGCAATATAGAGTCTGAAAACAGTGAGTCAGCTCTGTATAGTAAAACACTGTAGACTAAAACACATTTAAAAAAAACAGAATTATGTTGGCTGTTGGATTATCATAGATGGATTTTATCAGATTGAGGTAGAGACCATCTATTCCAATTTTCTGTATGTTTTGAGCACGAGTGACTGTTGGACTTTGTCAAAAGCCTTTTCTGCATAAGTTGAGAAGATAATGTAGTTTTTGGATTTGTCTCTATTGGTACAATGCATTTGTATTGGTACATTTATGCATTTGTATATGTTCAACCATCTTTGCATTCCAGGAATGAATCCTATCTGGTCGTGGGTTATAATCTTCCTCATGATTTGCTCTCTTCTATTTGCTAGGTATTTATTCAGTACTTTTGCATCTATGTTCATGAGGGAGATTGGCCTGTAGTTCTATATTTGGTTGAATCTTTCTCTGGTTTTGGTAGCATATAATGCTTGCCTCCAGGAATAATTTTAAGAGTGTTGCTTCTTTTAAAATTTCATTGAAGAGTTTGAGGAGCATTGAGATTACATATTCTGTAAATTACTTGTAGAATTCAGGTGTGAATCCATCAGAACCTGATCTTTTCTTTGTCAGTAAGCTTTTTCTTACATTATCAACTTCATATACTGATATTGTGTTATTGAGAGTTCTTATATCTTCTGATTCAGTTTTGGTAATTTATATCTTTCTACTAATCTGTCCATTTCTTCTGTATCTTCAATTCTGTGAGAGTAAAGATTTTCAATGTAGCTACTGATGATCCTTTCAATTTCCACAAGGCCTGTAGTAATTTCATCTTTTTTATTCCTCATTACTTGAATTTGAGTTTTTTCTTTTCTCTTTCTGATGAGGTTAGCTAGGGTTTTATCAATTTTATTTAATCTTTCAAAGAACGAGCTTTTCGATTCATTAACTCTCTGTATTGTTTTCTTAGTCTCAATTGTATTAATTTAATTTCTGCTCTAACCTTTATAATTTCCTCCCATCTTTGGGGTTTTGTCTTGGTTTGCTTTTCTTTTTCTTAGGTGCTTGAGGTGCAGCATTTGAATATTTGTGTGTCCTCATTTTGTTTTCTTAATGTGTGAGTCCACAGTTATAAGTTTCCATCTAAGAACTGCTTTCATTACATCTCACGAATTCCAATAAGTTGTACTTAAATTTTTGTTGGATTGTAGATATTATTTAATTTCTTATTTAATTATATCTGTAACCTATTGGTTGATGAAAAGGGTGTTCTTCAACTTTCACGTGTTTATGGTGTTTTGTGGTTTATTTTGTCATTTATTTCCAGTTTCATTGCACTGTGGTCAGACAATATGCATGGGATAACTACTATTTTCTTGCATATACTTAAGCATGATCTATGGACTAGTATGTTGTCCTCCTTAGAAAATCTGCCTTGCACAGATGAAAAGAATGTGTATTCAGATGTGGCAAAGTGGAACATTCTTTGTATATCTACCACGTCCATTTGTTCAGATGAGTGGTTCAGTTCCTCTAACTCTTTGCTAATTTTTTTTGTCTACTTGATTTATTTTTTGGTAATAAAGTGTTATTAAAGTCTTCTGTTAAGTTTGTGGTATTAGATATTAGATTTTTCATGTCCATTAAGATTTATCTTATATGGTTTGGTGCTCCCATATTTGGTGCATATGTATTTATGACTGTTATCTCTTCCTCTTGTATTTTTCCTCTGACCTGAATGTAATGGACTTCTTTACTTCATTTTCTCATTCTTGGTTTGAAGTTCAGATTGTCTGAGAACAGGATTGCTACTCCTGGTTTCTTTCTGAGGTCCTGGGGCATGTAGTATTTTTCCATCCTTTGACTTTAATTTTATGAATTCCTTTATGAGTTAAGTGTATTTCTTCTATATAGCATATTGTTGGATTTTGTTCAGAGGAAGTGTAATATGATGATTCTGCTTCAATTCACTGCTAAGATCACAAAGAAGGGACAAAAGAGGAGTATCTACCATTCTATATCAATATACATAAGTAGCCAGAGTGTGGCTTTGTCAAGTTCTGTGGCTTGCATTGTGAATTTGGGGGCTGCAGCATATGGTCTTCCCTGGGCATTTATAAAGCACTTAAGCCTTGTGCTTGCCAAAGTACCTGGAACTAGTTGTTTTCCCATTGAGAACTCACTGTTGAAATGCACATCACCATCACCTGTATTGAGAAAATCATAGCTACCCATCTGTTTTTCTTTATTTTGCCCATAAGAATCAATGGAAGTTAAAGCATAATTATCCACTTTCATTGTCCAATCACATAGAGCTCAATCTACTCAATGTAAATTCCACAGGAGACAGTGCACAGTATTTAGCAGTGGGCAGATAGTGGATCTGTCAGTATCTGAGGTTTATCTTGTGAATTTTTGGACTCTAACCTGTAATATTCTGCATTAATAACAGGGAACTTAAACCATGTGCTTACAAAAGTGCCTGGAACTCAGTTGGTATATTCTCATTCAGATCTCACTGCTACGAACAGAAATAATATGACCCAAACATCAACTATATTTAAAAAAATGGTAGCCACTTTTCTGCTCTTCCTTTCTTGTGCTCATAGGAATCAATGGAAGTGAAAGAATGATGGCCCAGTTTCTTTCTCCAAACAGGTAGCGCTGAATCACACTCAGGGTGAATTCCACATAAGGCAGTGCATAATATCCATCACTAGGAGGAGGGTGGTTCTGTCAGTAGCTGTGGTTTCTAGTGTGACTTATTTGGCACTTACCCATGTAGTCATAGGGCCCTAAATTCTTTACTTACCAAATTATCTAGAAGTCACTTGGCATTTCTCCATTAAGAACTCACTGTTATTAACACAAATCATATGGCACAAAGCATCAGCTGTATGGAGAAAATTGTAGCTAATCATCTTCTTTTTTTATGCTATTAGGAATCAATGTAAGTTAGAGCATTGTGGTACAATTTCCATGCACAAGCACATAGAGCTGAAGCACACACATGAGAAGCTCCATATAAGGCACAACACAATATGCAGCCATAGCCCAAGTTGGCTATATCCATAGCTACACTTCTGAGTGTAAATTTTTGGTCTTTTCTCTGTGATAATCCTTATGTGGTCATAGGACCCTTAAGCCCATTGTGTATCAAGTGCCTTGAATTCAGTTGGAGGTTTCTTATTAAGAGCTCAGTTAGGAAACAAAATTCTATTACAAACACATTTAAAGAATGTTACTGCTTTGATTTTCCTTTCTTATGCTTGTAGGAATCAAGAGAAATGACATCATCAGGGCCTTATTTCTTTATCCAAATGGGTAATTGAATCATATTCAGAGTAAATTCAAACATTAAAAAATACACAATATGCAACATTAGACAGAATGTGGCTCTGTTATTATTGACAGTTTAATGAGTAAATTATGGGACTCTAGCCTGTGAAATTCTAATATGCTCACAGGATATTTAATTACTCTTCTTACCAAAGTTGCTGGAATCAGTTGGCATTTTCCCATTAAGAATTCACAGAAATCATATGCCACAAATCATCGACGTATTTACTGAATACAGTTCATCTCTTTTTTCCTTCTTTGTGCCCACAGGAATCAAGGAAGTGAAAGCATCATGGTCCAGTTTCTTCATCCAAGCTGGTACAGCTCAATCATAGTCATGGTGAACTTCACATGAGGCAGTGCACAATGTGCAACACTAGATGAAGAGTGACTCTGTCAGTAGAAACATGATTCACTGTGAATTTGTGGGCTCCAGCTTATGCTTTTACTTGTGAAAATAGAGACACTAACCCCAGGACTTACCAAAGTTCCTGAGAATCAGTTGGCATTTCCCATCAAAACTACACACTTCTCAGAATAAATACAACAGATAAATAAATACATGAAAACATATTCCAAATCATTGGCCATCCAAGAAATGCAAATTAAAACAACACTGAGATGCCATCTCACCCCACAAAAAATGACTATCATAAAGAAATCAACCAACAACAAATAGCAGAGTAAAAGGAACCCTTCTCTGTGTGGAGAGAGGTTGCAGAGTAAAAGGAACCGTTCTCTGTGTGGAGACTTCTCAAAACCTGTTAATGGAAACCTCATTCAATATAGCTATTGCCCTTCTGGGAATTTTTCCAAAAGAACTGAAAACATCATATCACAGTGATATATTTGCATCCATGTTTATAGCAGCACATTTCATGATAGTCACATCTTGGAAACAACCAAAATGCCCATCAGCTGGGGAATGGATGAAAAAGATGTGGTGTTTTTATACAATGGAGTATTGCTCAGCTGTAAACTAAAACAAACTCAAAGCCTTCACAGCTAGGTGGATGTAACTTGAGGTTATACTCATAAGTGAAATAAACTAGACACACATGTATAAATATATTGTTTTTCTCATGAAAGATCTCAAAAAAGAAATAAAAACTGAAAGGTATAAGAGATGCAGTTATGTGAAAAGTAATAGAACTTAAAGATCAAACAATGAAGATAGAGAAAGAAAAAAGATAGGAAATAAGGTCGAGACAAAACCATGCATGTATATGTACAAGATGGCTAAGGCAATTGTCCTAAGAATTTCCATCAGGTTTTAGAAAATAGTAGTCGATGGACAGAATTCACAGCTTGACTAACACTCTTTGCTGATATCTGTGAACTCAGCAAATGCATCGAAAAGAGCAATGTGTAATACTAAAAGCGTGCTTAAAATACCTGTCATCTAGGTCCTCTAAATGTGTAACATTTCTTTTTAAAAATAATTTTATTGAGAAATAAACAGCAATGATACAGTTTCAAAACACATTAGTAAAACAGTTTCAAAAGTTAATAGATTGTATATTGTTCTCTTAGTGGTTATTCATTGTTCAAGATGCAGACATGATATCCTATCCACAAACAGTTTTAGAATGAATCTTTCTAATCACTGAATGAAGAGAATGTAGCTGTATACCTCTCTTAGTTTAAATAAACAGATACAAAACTATCCTTCACTTGTATCCCCATTTTTTCTTTAGTTTTGCCAGAGAAGGGCATTCTATTTTCATTTAAATATTGTAGGTGTGTAAATTCAGCACAAAATTGCAATATAGTTCAGTAGTCCATAAGAGTAGTGGGTTTTCTGTAAGACTATCAATGTCAGAAGTTGTTGACTTGCACCTTTTACAGCACAGCATATTAATATGGCTTTACTTTTTATACTTTGTTTTCATATTTTTTCTGCTGGATGGTTAAGATCAAGATAAAGCGAGACATATATAACAGGAAATGTAACTTTTGTATCTGATAAGGTCAGTCAAACCCCTCATGATTTATCGAACAACCCTGTACCGCAGTTTGTAGAACCTATGTCTGTGTGAGCCATGTAGATGAGTGGCAACCATTGCTTGACCAATTTTCTCTCTGTGAAAGCCTAAGAGTGCTTCCTATCCATGTGACTCTCTAGGCACACTCTACATCATCAATCACTTTCCTCTGTGGCCCCATAATCTCCTTGATCAGAAAATTTGGGATATCACTGAGATACATGATGTTAGAGTACAGGTTCATCTGTGTCCTGAGTATTCACTGACCTTGAAAGGCTAGGGCCAAAACGTTGGCAGTCCTTGCAGCCCTTCTTTTTCTCTAATTTTTGGTCTGCAAACTTAGGTTGTTAACCCTCCAAAAAAAGCTATTATTACTCTACAACAGGCAGTTGAGCTTAACCTATCTGTCTGAATATCGAACATCTTAGTCATAAAATGGAACAGATGTTGTCCATGAAGTACTGATATGTTAAAATTTAAGTCCCTACAGAATATGAAGAAAAAAATTTATTTATTCATTTGTTTTTATTTATTATTTATTTATTTTTGGTGGAACCAGGGATTTTTTTTTTCACACTTCAATCAATTTATTTACACATTTTAAGTTATACAAATTAACAGGCTTCATCTGGGGAAATTCATACCCTGTATCACATATTCAGAGCATTTTAAAGCCATGTCATTCTCAGACTTTCCTTCCCCCTCCTTTCTGTTCCCTTCTTTTCTCTAATATTTCCTAATGTCCTTTCACATCTAGCTCTCTGGCACTCTGTGTCTCTGTTTCTTTCTGTGTGTCTGTCTCTTTGTCTCTGTCTGTCTCCTCCTCTCCTTCTCCCACCCCTCCCCCTCCTTCCGCCTACCCTTCCCCACACCCCCACACCTGTCTCTCTCTCTGTCGTGTTCCACATATAAAAGAATACAATCCATGTTCAACATTTTGTGTGTGGGGGGAACAGAACCAGGGATTGAACTCAGGCCCTTGCACTTATCAGGGAAGTGCTTATTCCACTGCGTCATCACCCAGGCCCCCATATTTAACTTTTTTTTTTTTTTCATTTATTTTTATTTTATTAGAATACAAAGTCAATCAGACAGTTTCAAGACATCTTAACTATACACATTCGATGAATTAATACATTGCAAACTGTTTTCATAACGTTTT
>PVKA01052542.1:0-11660 GCA_004027165.1 Ctenomys sociabilis
CTTCACAGGGATAGGCACTGAGGGACACGGTGAGCGTGGGAGCACAGAAACTCGGCCTGCTGCTGTCTTCGAGCCTGCGCTGGGAGAGTTCTGCTCAGTCTTTGATAACTGATGCATGTTCCCATTGATAATTAAAAAACATTCACCCTCTTGGTGAATTTGATACTTTGAAAAGTATCAAATATTGTTGCAAGTGATACACAAACGCGAAGTCAATATTTGTTCAGAATATTTTTATCTTTTTTTGAGAAGGTTTTCTTATATGTAGTTCAGGCTGGCCTTGAACTCAGTGGCAGTCCTGCCACAGCCTCAGTGAGGGCTAGGATTATGGGTGAGTGCAACACACCTGGCTGCATGTTTCTTTAAAAGGTTTTTTTTTTTCCACTGACAGTCTCTTGTGTCTGTTGCTTTAAGTGTGCCACCATGCCTGGTTTCTTTTACTTTTTGATGACAAAAATACCTAACCTGTGGGTTCAATCCTCCATAATGGGGAAAGAAAGCCCCAGTTAAACCCCTGACTGGACTTGAACAGATGTGAGGGAGGTCTGTAGATCTGATCACTCCACTTGTGATTACAGATGTGCTTGCCTTCTGTCTGCTGAAATGCTCACATGCAGGCGATTTTCCAGCCTGGACTTCTGGCTGGGGTCCTCCTGCCTCATGGCCCCTGGGGAGCTGGAGCCATCAGTATGCACCACCACCACACACACACCTGACATCAGTGTTCATTATTTTGAAACCTGGAAAGTTCTGAATTCTAAAGTTAGCCTCCACTGGACACAGGACTCAGAGAAGAGCGTGTGAGCTGTTAGTGAAAGGTGGACGTGGAAAGTGGAAGTGGAAAGTTGAATCTGATGGCTTGAAGGGAGACAGTAGCTAAGAACCTACTGGTTAGTGTCGGCTAGCGTTGGTTGGTGGTGGCATACACCTGTAATCCCAGCACTCAGGATCATTGTGAGCTCAAGGCCATCCTGGACTACATAGTGAGAACTTATCTAAAAAAGCAAAAAAACAAAAATAACCAGACTCTTTAGACTGGCTGTGTGGCACAGTAGCTGTGTGACCCTGGGAACATGACTTAGCCCTCTACTTTTTTCAGTTGTAAAATGGGTTCTGAGTTGGGCATGTGCAGGACAGTGAGGTTAGGGCCAGGCTGGGCAATATAGTGACATCTTTCTGTAAACAAAGCTGAGGGTGCAGATCAGTGGTAGAGCAAGTGCTTAGTGCTGTGTAGGAGGCCCCGGCTTCAGTCTGTAATGCCAGAATCATAGATACAATGATGCTTACTAATGGGATTGCTGTTATTAAATCAATTTAAAGAAATGTACAATTAGATTGAGAATAATGCCTGACGTAAGTGCTGCAGCATGATAAACTTTATGGGGCAGAACTAGGATGAATGTGACAGGAGCTCTTGTAACTCAGCAGGGTGTGCTTGAATCCACTGGAGCTGTGCTGGCCTTTGCAGAACTCCCACAAGTCCCGTGACTTCCCCCTTTAAGGAGGCACTCCTTTGTTAGGGCCTGAGGTAGCATTTGTTACAGCAGTGGGTGGGTTCCCAGCCTTTTCTCACTAGAACTTTGGGACAGATGGATTGTGACGGAATGAAGGGCTTTAGGAAGTGTTCCACTGGGGAAATTTAATACTTCCTGTGAACTTTTTTTTTCCCCCTTTTCCTTTTTTATGTATTTGGTACAGGGTCTCTTTTTTTTTTTTTTTTTTTGGTCTCTTTGAGACAGGGTCTCACTATGCAGTTCAGGCTGGCCTTAGGCTCACTTTGTAGTTCAGGCTGGTCTTGAACTCACAACAATCCTCCTGCCTCAGCCTCTCAAGTGCTGGGATTACAGGCATGCGCCACCACGCCCGGCTTGTGCAGGGTCTCATTATGCAGCTTGGACTCGTAGTGGTCCTCCTGTGTTCAGCCCCTCACAGTGCTGGGATTACAAGTGTGCACCACCACACCTGGGGGCAGGAACAGAGTTTGAACCCAGTCCCTGTGCTTTCCAAAGCAGATTAGTCTGCTGAGCTATCTCCCAAGTCCTAGCTGTTGAAATATAATGAGGGCTGGGGAGATGGCTCAGTGGAATAAGTGCTTTTCTGGCAAGTGCAAGGTCCTGAGTTCAATCCCCAGTTCAGCCAAAAAAAAAAAAAAAAAGAAAAGAAACATAACTGAGAGGTTTACCTGGCTTTTTTTGAGAAGTTTACCTTTGAGGATGACACTTTTTTCTTTTTGGTGGAATGGGGGTGGGGTGGGGATTGAACTCAGGCGCTTGAACTTGGTGGGCAAGCACTTATTCTACTGAGCTATTTCCCTGGTCCCAAGGATGACACATTTTAAAGTGAGGGAAGGGGAGATTTTTTTTTTTTTATTCTTTTTCTTTTTTTGTGGAACCGGGGATTAAACTCAGGCCCTTGTGCTTGCCAGGGAAGCTTTTATTCCACTGAGCCATCTCCCCAGCCCAGAGAGCATAGATAAGGCTAAGCTTTCAGTCTTCATATGTAGCCGAGCTTTAGAGATAGTCTTCCTATGTAGCCTGGCTCGGTTTCCCAAGTACGGGCCCCTTAGGTGGCCTTAGGTGTTGTATAGTATGCCACTACACCCAGCTTATTATTTATTTATGTATGGTACCCTTGAGATTTTATTTACTCCCAAATGTTCTCACACTAGTGAGATAATACAGTGTTTGTACATGTGGGTCTGATGTGTTTCACTTAAGGGTGTGGTCTCTAGTTCCAAAAGTTTTTTTTTTCCTTCGGAACTGGGGATTGAACTGAGACACTTGCATTTGCCAGGGAAGCGCTTATTCTACTGAGCCATCTCCCCAGCCCCTCAAAAGTTTCTAACAGAGTGATGTTAATGACCAGTGTCCACAGCTCCCATCATTTGAGAGACTGACTATTCCTCTTGTACATCCACTTGCAGCCTCTCCCAGACTTCCCCAGTAACATGCCTTCTTTCTCCCCTTTTGCCTGCCCTGGGCCCACTACCACTGAACCGCATCCCCAGTGTCTTGATCTAACTTTTTTTTTTTTTTTTGCGGAACTGGAGATTGAACTCAGGCTCTTGCGCTTGCTAGGCAAGTGCTTATTCTACTGAGCTATCTCCCCAGCCCTTTCTTCTAACTTTTTAGACAGGCTCTGCTGAGTTAGAATAAATGAGCATATTGATAATGTTTTATTTTTTTAATTTTAATCTTATGTCACCAGGAATTGAACTCAGCACTTTATAGTTGCCAGCCAGGTGCTGTGCTCCTGAACTATATCCTTGGCTCCTGTGGTGTTAAATGTGTTCACATTATTGTGAGACAATGTTCTAGGATTTTTTTTTCATGCATTTGGTACAGGTTCTCACTATACAGCTTGGATTTGTAGTGATTCTCCTGTCTCAGCCACCCCAGTGCTGGGATTACAGGAGTGTGCCATCATGTCCAGTTTTGGTGGTCGGCTCATGGGCAGGGTTAGTGTGGCATGCGGGACTAGGGTTCTAGGGCTTTTTATTTAATCTGTCTGTGTGTGTGTGTGTGTGTGTGAGAGAGAGAGAGAGAGAGAGAGAGAGAGAGAGAGAGAGGAGAGAGGAGATAGAGACAGGCACTAGGCAGGCAGGCAGGCAGTGGCTGGGGATTGAATTCAGGGCCTTCACACTGAACTCCCCCCAGCGTTTTTCTTAGTTTTGTTTTGAGGCAAGGTCTCAAGAAGGGATTGAGTTGTCTAGGCTGGGCTTCAATTTATGAGTGCCGGGTTTGTAACCATGTGCTCTTATCATGTCTACTAGACTTTTTATCTTGTAGAATTGAAACTTATTAAATACCAGCACCCAGTTCTCTTCTTCTTTTTTTCTTAATGTATTTGGTAGAGGGTCTCACTACGCAGCCTGGAATCATAGTGATCCTTCTGTCTCAGCCTCCCCAGAGCTGGCATTATCAGCGTGCACCAACACGTCTAGACCCAGTCACTGGCTCAGGGTACCTGAAGGTGGGACGGACAGGTTGACATGGAATGTGGTGCTGGGGATCAAGCCCCAGTCCCTGTACTTGCCTGAGCAGGCACTTAGTCTGGTGAGCTATCTCTCTGGCCCCCTTAAGATAGCTTTCAAGTGAATTCATAATATGTCTTCATAATGTCTTCCAGTTCAGTGGTACAGTGCTTGCCTGGCCAGGGCAAGGTCCTGAGTCACATCCCCAGTACTGGGATAGAAAAAGAAGTCTTCCAGACTTCATCCATGTTGCCAAGGTGGGGTGGCCCATACCTATAACCCCAGCACTTGGGAGGCTGAGCCAGGAGAATTCCTGTAGGTCTGAGGCCAGCTTGGGCTAACTTCTTTAAGAAGACCCTGTCTTAAAAAAACAAAACAAAACAAAACAAAACCCATGGTGCAGTTTATAATATGATTTTTTTAAGGCAGGAAAATAGTGTCATGTCTCTGTATATGCACATAGGCACACAGAGCCATGCACATGACAGATGTGTGGCGCCAGGGGCTCTGGGTCAACTCTACCTATTCACTTCTGTGTGTGCTCGCCACTACCACCATGGTGGATGGAAGTATTTCGTAGAGATCCCACTGTTCATTGTTTTGGAAACCTACCCAGAAATGAGGTGCTAAGTCCTATAGAAATACTGTTTTTAATTTTTAAAGTAGATTTTTTTTTTTTTTTTTATTTTGTGAACTTGGTGATTGAACTCAGGCCCTTGCACTTGCCAGGGAAGTGCTTATTCTATTGAGCCATCTCCCCAGCCCTTGAATTGCGTGATACTAAGTTTTGACATCAATATTCTAAATAGAGATAAAACATGAGGCAAAATAAACTTGCTTGCTCTCCCCCATTCTGCGGTAGTGTGTATTGAATTCTGGCACCTTCCACTTGCCAGGCAGGTACTTCTGCTGCTGATCTATATCCCCATCTCTTTTTTTTTTCCTTGAGAATGGGTCCTGCTATGATGCAGCTCAGGCTGGTCCTGAGCTCACTTTGTAGCCCAGGCTGGTCTGGAACTTGCAGTGATCCTCTTGCCTCAGCCTCCAGTGTTGAGATTACAGGTGTGCACCACCACACCTGGTGTGAAACTATTTTTAATTGCAAGGAGAGATCGTTTCTATGAACATCTGCTTGAAATAAAATAAGTCTAGAGGTGATTTTTTTATTGAAGTTTTGCACTAGTATGCTTTTGCAGTATAGTTACAGGCATCATGGGGAGTGGGTATGCGGACATAAAAGGCGGCCTAATGCTTTCCTCCATCTCCTGGTTGCTTTCCCGAGTGGTTAACTGCGTATCACTTTTCCTACTACAGGAAAGTGTTGTCTTATTTTCTGTGGCTCTTTCATTGGCTGGGAAGGAGGGTTTGGGTCAGTCAGTGCCCTGCACCTCCTTCTGCTAACCCTCCTGAAGTATTTTTCTGAGCATTTAGTTCCTCAGAAGTTTGCTTGCTTGAAGTTTGTAAACAATAATAAAAGCTTTTTATTTATTTAAATGTAATATACAAGGTTTTCAAAAGCTTACCCCTCTGATAGTTGCAACTTGGCAAAAAAAGAGTGGCAGAGAAGCAGGAAGGATCAGTTGTGCACTGTTGGATTTGCAAACAGGAAGAAGAGTGTGACCCTGGGTTAGAGGCCAGGTGAGTGAGGTTGGCTCACATCTTTGGCAGTGAATACAGTATCAGCATTTATCTAAAAGAAGTTTTATTTATTTTATTTTTTTTTTGCGGAAACGGGGATGGAACTCAGGCCCTTGCACTTGCCAGGGAAGCACTTATTCCACTGAGCCATCTCCCTGGCCCCTAAAAGAAGTTTTAAATGAAGAGGTAAGAATTGTGTGTCTGACTTAAAGTGGACAGGCAGGGCTGGGGTCTGGTGATTCTGGGAAGAGGAAGTTTAGCTTTTTCATTTCGCTATAGAAAGATGTGCATGTGGAACAGGGGCAACTGATGGTGTCTGGGAATTTGAAAACTTTGCTTTTAGTTTAAGTAGTGGTCCTACCTCAGACAAGTCATTTTGCAGAAACCCAATAAGTCACTTTGGTGCCATTATTGTGAAAGCATGGTTATATAAGAATATACATAGGAAAGACCAAATGCCCGCAGTGCTTTACAGTTAGTCAGGAAACAAATAATTATTAGATGCTGTGCTAGGATAAAGTGGCTTTCTGTTTCTGCAAGGCCTGTTGAGTGAGGGAGCGTCTTCTCCTTTTGAAATAACCCAGACTCGATCTTGTCCTACCTCAGCCAGAGGGCTGCCTTTCCACTTACTTTAGAGTTTGTAAGTATTTCCTATAAGCAGTTGGTGATGGTGGCTAAGTCTCTTCAATGACTTTGAGGAGAAAAGTATATAGGTGGATACTGGTATAAGCTGACTCTTGGTGTATCTCTGCCCAAGTGTAGGTACCTGATGCCCAGAGGTCTTTCCCCTCCCCTCTCCTCTCCTTTCTTTCTGTCTTTTTGAGACAGGGTCTCACTGTGGAGCTCAGGCTGGCTCATCACTTTTTAATGAGGCTGGTCTCTCTTCTCTTCCCTCTTCTCTCTTTTCTTTTTGGAAACAGGGTCTTGCTATTGCAGAGGCTGGCCTTGTGCTCACTTTTGTAGCCCCCCAGGCTGGTCTTGAGCTCATAGCAATCGTCCTTTCCTAATCTCCCAAGTGTAGGGATTACAGACATGTGCCATGAGGCCTGGCTTGATGTCCAGATTTCAGCTGGACAAACATGAATGAACCTTTTTGGAGTACATGTTAGGGAGCCTGAGCATCAGGCCCATTCTGTAGGGGATCGCAGCACACTCTGCCTCTTGCCACCTCCAGTCGTCCTCAGTTGTAAGTACCTTGTGCCGTGCAGCAGTAGTAGCCCTAGCGTTGTGTTATGTGGGTGCTGTTTAGCCAAGTGGTGCCGAGCCGGGTGTGGCAGCACAGGCCTGTGTCTCAGCACATATGGCTGAGGCACAAGGAGAGGCGAGTTCATGGACAGCTTGGGCTACAGAGAGAGATCCTGTCCTAAAAACCAAAGGGGTGACAGTAAGCATATGGGGGCTAACGTCAGGTGGGGGAGTGCTTTTATTTTCATATAGTATTTTCATACTGTGACAATGCCTCAGTCTTGCAGGCGTAGTGTAGGGTCAGTCAGGCTTTTGATCTTATGCCCAGGCAGATTAAGCCAGTGATTTCTAAGTCTGTGAGACACAGTTAATAACCTCTTATTAAAAATTGAGACCTGTATAAAGTTGCATTCTGGGCTGTTCTGCAAACAGTTCTGGACCCATGAGAGATTTTCAAAATCAGTTTAAGTGGTCTGGCTAGCATTAGAACAAATAAGTAGTCACAGTCGAGGGAAAGCCTCCTGTCACTGTGCATACCCTACTAGAAGGAGGTCAAGTATTTGCACATTTTTTTGGCTTACAGTATGAAACAAATTCTTTTGGTGATTGTTTCTGTGATTTTTTTTTTCTGAACCTTTTTTTTTTTTTTTTTTTGTGGAACCAGGGATTGAACTCAGGCCCTTGTGCTTGCTGAGCTATCTCCCCAGCCTTTTGTTTCTGTGACTTTATTGTGCATATTAATATTTTATAATAGCTTTGAGTTCACAGCAAAATTGAGCAGAAAGTACAGGTTTTCCATGTTTTTCCTACATTCTTTTTTTGTTTTCTGAAGCAATCATGCTGTATAAACCAGGCTAGCCTCAGACTTGCAGTGACCTCCTTCCTACTTTTGCCTGCCTCCTGACTCCTAAGGACTACAGGTGTTTACAGTGTAAGTCCACTTCTGACACACACTGCCACCCTTGTGGAAAAAAAAAAGTTTTTGCCTTCCTTTGAGACAAGGCCTGGCTGTGTAGTTCAAATAAGCTTTGAGCTCTGTAGCCGGGGTTGGCCTTGAACTCAAAAGCAACTTTCCTGCCTCACCCTTGGATTGCTGGGATTACAGTTATGCAGTGTCACTCCCTGCTCAAATTTCATTTATTTATTTAGAGATAGGGTTTCGCTATGCAATTTTGGCTTTTGTAGCCCCCAAACTTGCAGAGATCCTCCTATAACCTAGGATTACAGTCCCCCTAATGCTAGGAGTACAGGTGTATGCCATCACGCCTGGTTCTGGGGCCACACGGTGGGCACCCTGGCATCCTGGGCTGAGGCTACAGGGTATGTGGGGCCAAAAATCGAACTTGGGTCATTGTGCCTGCTAGGTAGGTGCTTATGTCTGTGAGCTATCTCTCCAGCCCTTTGCTTTGAACTTTAAATTATGCATTAAATACTTTTATAGCCAGGCATGTTGGCACACACCTATTATCCCAGCACTTGGGAGGTTTAAGGCCGACTTGGGTTACTCAGCGAGACCCCTGTCTCAAAAAACAAAACTAACAAAGTTTGAGCTGAAGGATAGGGTGGCACATATTTGTAATCCCAGCCCTATGGGAGCTAGAGGCAGGATGAATGCAAGCCTTAGCTCAGTCTGCGCGGTCCAATGACTAACTAAATAAGGCCCAGTCTGAAAATTTGAAAATCAAAATCAAGTAATCAGTGAAATCAGCCCAATCAATCAATGAAAATGCTGGGGAGTGGCTCAGGTCAAAGGCTCCTAGCACCCCCTTCCGCACATACTGAACAAGCAACAAAATTTAAAGACTTGAAGACACAGCTGTATGCATGTCTACTTTGGATGTAATTTGAGTAAGATTTTGGTATTTTGTGATTTTTGGGGGGTAGAATGGGAGGCCTCAGAGTTTAGGGTAAGACTAAGGGAAGAATGAATCTTTAGTAGTTAACCAACTTGACTGAAGTGGGATTTTCCTGATGTGCTGTTGGGGGGTAGAGTCGGATTGACACCAGAGCTTTTGTAATACATAGTTGCAGTCACCTAACATGTATGTATATAGTTCCAAGTGTAGGACCATGTGACGTAAATGCTGTGCTAAGCTGTCTGATAGGATACCTTTTGATTTAGGACTGGAGAGGTCTATTTTATTTTATGTAATGTAAGCCACTCCAGGATTGCTTAAGACTGCCACCAGGCGTATTTCTGTTTTAGGTGAACTGTAAAACCAAAAGAAGTGGGGAATTGCAGTCAGTAAGTACATCATTGTGGTTTTGCTTTGTCTTATTTTAATGTGAAATAGTTTTCAGGAAGGGCCATATAAATAAAGTGAAGTGTTATTTATGTGTAAGACACTTAATTACAGATATTAACTTACTAGCTGCTTTTTTTCTTTCTTTTCAAGGTTTGGGCCCCATGGCATTCCTGTGACAGTATTTCCCAAAAGGGAATATAAGGACAAGCCAGAAGTCGTGCAGCTGCAGAGTCATACATTCCAGGATGGGACTGAAGTCAAGCACGAAGTGAATGGTGCTGTTCCCAGTGACCCTTCTCCCATCCCGCCCCCCGAGCCGAGCTGGGCGGGAAGCCTGTGGACCTCCAAGCCACCGCCTCTCTTCCATGCAGGAGCACCTTATCCTCCCCCTTTGTTTATCAGGGACACATATAACCAATCAATACCTCAGCCCCCTCCTCGGAAAATAAAGCGCCCCAAACGGAAAATGTACAGGGAAGAACCAACTTCAATAATGAATGCTATTAAGCTGAGACCCAGGCAAGTCCTGTGTGATAAGTGTAAGAACAGTGTTGTCGCTGAGAAAAAGGAAATCCGAAAAGGCAGCAGTGTGAGTGACTCTTCTAAATATGAAGATAAAAAGCGGAGACACGATAGTGTGGCTACTGTGAGCAAAAAACTGAAAACTGACCAGAAGGTGGATGGGAAAAACCAAAACGAAAGCCAGAGAAGAAACGCTGTGGTTAAGGTTGCAGGTATTGCTCACAGTAGAGGCAGAGTCGTCAAAGTTTCTGCTCAGGCAAACACGTCAAAAGCTCAGTTAAGTACTAAAAAAGTGCTCCAGAGTAAGAACATGGATCATGCAAAAGCCCGGGAAGTATTGAAAATTGCCAAAGAAAAGGCACAGAAGAAGCAAAGTGAAACCTCTACTTCCAAAAATGCACACTCAAAAGTCCACTTCACGCGGCGCTATCAGAATTCTAGCTCAGGTTCCCTCCCGCCCCGCGTCCGCTTAAAACCACAGCGGTACCGGAATGAGGAGAACGACTCTTCCCTCAAGACAGGACTCGAGAAGGCACGGAGCGGCAAGGTGGCGCCCAAGCCCCAGTCCCGCTGTACCTCCACCCGCTCAGCAGGTGAGGCCCCTTCCGAAAGCCCCTCAGAAGGCCCCGAAGAGGCCAGCGGTGAGGGTCAGGACACGAGTGGAGTGCATGCGCCCGGTGGGCAGGATGAGCCGCAGACCCTGGGCACCGAGGGCAGCGAAAGCACTGTGTCTGTTTATATGACCCTAACGCAAAAGAAATGCGACTCTCCCAGCGCCTCGGTGTGTAGCGCTGCTAGCTCAGATGGTTTGAAATCCTCCAACTCCGAGTGTAGCTCTTCTGAAAGCCTTGACTTTCTTCCAGGCAGGGTGCATGCACCTTCCGCCTCCTCTGCTTCCTCTTCAAAGGAAGAGAAAACGCTCAATAATTCCTTGAAAATGAAAATCTTTTCCAAAAACGTCTCTAAATGTGTCACACCAGATGGCAGGACCATATGTGTAGGGGACATTGTTTGGGCCAAGATTTATGGCTTCCCTTGGTGGCCAGCCCGTATCCTCACCATAACAGTGAGTCGGAAAGATAACGGGCTTTTGGTCCGGCAGGAGGCCCGTATTTCATGGTTTGGGTCCCCAACCACTTCTTTCCTTGCTCTTTCACAACTCTCCCCCTTTTTAGAAAACTTCCAGTCACGCTTTAATAAGAAGAGAAAGGGTCTGTACCGCAAGGCTGTCACTGAGGCCGCCAGGGCAGCCAAGCAGCTGACTCCTGAAGTGCGGGCTCTGTTGACACAGTTTGAAACCTGAACGAGGACAGTGAGGTAGGCGGGACCCATTGGAAGGCACCGCAATTCTCTAGGCTAGTTAGGAAGAATTTCCACAAAATCGCTTGGCCAAATTGGACAGCAAAATTGCACTCAGTTGGCTGGCTTTTTTTATAGCCATTTTTACACTGAGAAGCTTAAAGCTTAAAACTGAACAGGCCAGGCAACCACTCAAATTTGCCTTAAGGAAGGGAGATTTTAGTAGTATTTTCCAATTTTGAAATCTGAAACCATCCCAAGGCATAGAAGCCATAGTCTCAAACTGAAGTTTTGCAGGGACTATTAATTGCCATTTGTACCCATTGTTGTACACACACACACACACACAATACACAATACTGTCTGTCACTATGTGATACAGGTTGCATATTTGAGGTTTTAGTAATGGATAATGAGCTGGGATAGAGAATATTTAATGACTACTTGTTTTTTAAATTAATGAACACTTTGTCTTTCTGTGCGTCTAATGGTATACAAATTTGGTACCTGGGTGTTGGACGAACTGAGATACTTGCAGACTGGTTGGTCACAGGCCGGGGAGGTGGTCTTATGCTTGGGCTTCCAGCTGTTAGAGCCATTAGGACAGGTGTGAGCCAGCACTCTTTCATCCAGTGGGGCTATAACTAACTTTCAAGCTTCTAGTTTGGAAGTTTAGATAGGTTTCATTTTGGATGTGTAAATAGTTGTTAACTAAATTTGGTCAGATTTCTCCTGACTGGCTGTTCCTAAATTCTTAGGATACGTCCTAGTAAATTACACTTTGTGAATTAATTGTC
>PVKA01052543.1:0-11657 GCA_004027165.1 Ctenomys sociabilis
TCAAAAACAAAAAAGAGCAGTGTGAAGGGAGAGAGAGAGAGAGAGACAGAGAAGGTAGGGAGTGAAGATGTCATTGAGCACAAAAACTGTCACACAAAGCAAAACCCACCAAAAATAACAAAGTTCTGTCACTGTGGACAATGGGTATTGGGTCTGGGAGATGGCTCAGTGGAATAAGTGCTTGCCTGGCAAGCTCAGGGGCCTCAGTTCAATCCCCAGTTCTGCAAAAAAAAAAAAAAAAAAGACAGTGAGCATTGTCTAATACCTTTTCTGCTTCCACATCCTGCCTGCTTGGACAGCAGCCCAAGTGAGATGCTCTTTTGTATATATAATATGCTCTTAGAACTCATGAAGCCACTCAATAATCCTTTTTTTTTTGGTGGAATCGGGGATTGAACTCAGGCCCTTGCGCTTGCCAGGAAAGTGCTTATTCCAATGAGCCATCTGCCTGGCACCAGTAATCTTTGATTAAAACCCCCACACATACCCTTCTCTGGGTCAGGCAGACAGTGGTGGTCATGAGTTTGTTGAGCATCCTGCTAGCCAGTGGGGGAGACATAGGCCTACAGAGAAACACCAGTGGTAGGGGCTCAGTGATGGCCGCCCTGGCACAGCTGTTCAGGTTGAGCACACAATGCTCTGGTAACTCAGTACTCAGATTCACAACTGGCCACAGTGCTGCATTTCTCCTGATACAGACCCACGAGCGTGGAAATGCTGGCTTGTATAAGATCTCAAGTATAAGGCATTGGGGACCAGGGAGATGGCTTAGTGGAATAAGTGCTTTCCTGGCAAGCGCAAAGGTCTGAGTTCAATCCCCAGTTTGTCAAAAAAAAAAAAAAAAAAAAAAAAAAAAAACCTCTTCAAGTCTAAGGAATTGGGCTAGGGGACATGGCTCGCTGGCATGAAGTACTTGTCTGGCAAGCACAAGCTCCCGAGTTTGATCCCCGGTACCAAAAATATTTTAAAAATTCAAGTCATTTGGGCTATTTATTTATTTTTTACTTGTGATCCAGCATGGGGAATTGAACCCAGCCCTTCTGACATTTTTTTGTTTTGCAACACAATTTTGCTAAGTCCCTAAATTGCCCCAGCAGGCTGAAACTTGCAATCCTCCTGCCTCAGCCTCCCCGGGCACTAGGAGGGCAGGTCTGAGTCCCCCCAGGTAGCTAGCAGCGATCTTCCAGTCAGCCAGCAAATCTTTGGCACAGTGACAGTCACTCCCTGTGCTGGAGTCTTACTTTTAAAAGTAGCCAGGCTGCCATGTCAAGAAACAATGACAGTTGGGCCACAGAGATGGCTCAATGGAATAAGCACTTCCCGGGCAAGCACAAGGGCCTGAATTCAATCCCCAGTTCTGCAAAAAAAAAAAAAAAAAAAAGACAGGAAGAAAGAAAAAACAAAAAAGTAAGGAGAGTGTAAGTGCTCTGGTTGCACCCCTGCCATCCCAGCTATTCTGGCGGTGGAGGCAAGAGGATCACAAGTTCTGAGTCTGAGCAACTTAGAGAGTCCCTGACTCAAAATAAAATACAGGCAAAGGCTGCAGTGTGGTTCAGTGGTGAGCACTCTCCCACCATCAGGGAGGTCCTGGGTGCTGTTCTCCACACTGCAGGAGTTGGGAGGTGGTACACATGCTTTTAATCCCAGCACTCTGGAAGCTGAAGCAGGAAGACTGCTTGAATTCAAGACGAGCCTGAACTACATAGCTTGACCCCATCTCATAAAGCCAAACCAGGGGGCCGGGAAGATGGCTCAGTGGAATAAGTACTTTCCTGGCAAGTGCAAGGGCTTGAGTTCAATCCCCAGTTCCACCAAAAAAAAAGTCCAAATCAAACGAATTATGGAATTCTTTAGGAATGTTTATCCTGACAATAGCCACTGTCCTTCCTTCCCCAGAATTCTGGGTAGTGACATCACAGAGAGGTGATGTCAGAGAGGTGATGTCACTGTCACTGCAGCCTCAGGAGCCAGGAGTCTTTCTGGCATGGGGGAGTGGGGAGGATGGTTCTCCAACCCCCCAACCCCCTATGTCTCTGGTGAAGTCGATCGAATTAGTGCTTCCTGAGGATACAGTGTACCTGGCCGGCTCCAGCATAGATGGGAAGGTGGTTCTAACCCTGTACAGCACCCTGGTAGACCCCGTAGTGAAAGTAGAACTTGTGGGAAGGGGTTACGTCGAGTGGAATGAAGAGACCGGAGAGAACCGTGATTATAGCAGAGATGTTATTTGTAACAACAAGGCAGATTACGTGCATAAGACAAAGACATTCCCTGTGGAAAGTAAGAAAGGGGCTGGCCGCTGACCAGGGCCGTCATAGGGGCTGGGCCTGGAAGGGAGACATACCTGAGAGTCAATCAACAAACCTCCAGGGATATAGGAAATAGGTAGAAGTCTGCTTCCTGCCCAGGAGGGAAGCTATGTAGAAAATGACTATGCCACACACGTAACATGAAGATAACAAGACACAAGAAGCTGACCAGAACTCAGACATTCAAAATAGTGCCTGAGGGCCGGGCATGGTGGCGCATGCCTGTAATCCCAGCACTCGGGAGGCTGAGGCAGGAGGATTGTTGTGAGTTCGAGACCAGCCTGAGCTACAAAGTGAGCTTAAGGCCAGCCTGAACTGCACAGTGAGACCCTGTCTCAAAGAGACAAAAAAAAAAAAAAAAAAATAGTGCCTGAAACAGTGTGGTGGTGGATCCCTATAATTCCAGTACTTGGGAGGCTGAAGCAAGAGGATCTCACATTTAAGTCCAGCCTGAGCAATTTAGCAACTTTATTTTATTTATTTATTTATTTATTTTTTTGTCTTTTTTGAGGCAGGGTCTCACTATGCAGCTCAGGCTGGCCTTAAGCTCACTTTGTAGCTCAGGCTGGTCTCAAACTCACAACAATCCTCCTGCCTCAGCCTCCCGAGTGCTGGGATTACAGGCCTGCGCCACCACGCCCGGCTTTTTAGCAACTTTAGAAAGACCTTGTCTTTAGAAAAAAGGACTGGCGCTATAGCTCAGTGCAAAGGCCCCAAGTTCAATCCCAGTACCATGCACACACACACACACACACACACACACACACGCACGCACGCACACACAGAAGAGGAATGAAGAAAAAGAAAATCGATTCTAGAACCTTCTGATGGCTTCGCTGTGTTTTGCTTTCAGATAATTGGTTAGGCGCAGGCAGCCACACCTTTGACTTCCATTTCAACTTGCCTCCCAGGCTACCGTCCACCTTCGCCAGCAAAACAGGCCACATCTTTTACTTCATCCAAGCCTCCTGCATGGGCCGGGAGCACATTCTCGCAAGGAAAAGGGTATATTTGCTGGTTCAAGGGACTTCGGATGTCCACCAGGAAAGCTCCACGCAGGTACCAAGGGGGACTACATCCCCTGGGTCTTCCTCAGGGCCCAAGGGAGGCCCATCTTGGGAAGGGTACTGGTGGCTTCCCAGGCCCCAGATTTCACAAAAGCTGAGTCAGAAGCCTGGCCAGGAGCTCAGCTTCCATTCTCTCCTGATCTTACTCCCCTTGGGGCATGTTGGGCAACATCTGGGGACTGCCTGGCTGGCTGTCACCCCGGGGAGGGACCACTGGCCTCGGGCAGACAGGCCAGAGATGGTGGTACGTAGCTACCCCGCAGGGCATGCGACAAGCCTCAAAGTCACTAGGGAAGATCTGAAGGCAAAGAGACAGGAAGGAAAGTCTGGCTTCTGTGGGGACACCGGGTCTTGTGTGGGGACACATATGGCTGTCACACTTAGGAGCGGGGGGAGGCTGGGAGGCTGCTCAGCCCCTGCAGTGCCAGGGATTCACTGGCCTATGTCCCAGTGTCCAGTGTCATCTGAAGTCAAGGCCCAGAGCCCTGCACGGGTCCCATGGAGAAGCCAGGTGAGTTGGGGGCCTGGTGGACTCCAGCCTGGGACAGCCAAGTCAAGAGTGGTTCTATGTCCTCTGTGTCCCTTCCTGAAGCCACACCCAACAGTGCAAACAGGGAGTGACAGTTGGCCAGGGCCACTCAGTGCCCCAGGGAGGCATTTCTGGTCAGGGCATCAGGATGAAAGGTAAGAGGGTTGAAGTTTTGTCTCTCAAAATCCAGGTTAAAGGCTAGGCTGGTGACTCCCACCCGTAATCCCAGCACTGTTGGAGGCTGAGCAGGAGCTAGAGGCCAACCAGAGCTACAAAGCGAGCTGGTGGCCTACCTGAGCTGTGTAGCAAAAAAAAAAAAAAAAAAAAGGAGAAAATACGGGCCAGCCAGATAGCACAGTGGGTTAAAGGGATTAAAGGGCCTGTTTAGGTGGACACAGGGGCCACGGGGACTGGGTTCAATCCCTGGCATGCGTGCCGACCCTGCCCCTGGGGCACGATGAGACTGGGAGCGGTGGCCCGTGCCTGTAATCCCAACACTTGGGAGGCTGAAAACAGGAGAATCACCAGGAGTCCAATCTGTGATCTGTGTGGTGAGACCTGTAGACCCTGTACTAAATACATAAAAATAAAAAATTCCCCATCACTTAAAAAAATATAATAATAATAACAAAAAAATATATATATCCAGGTTAAAAATCCTCCTGCCACGTGACCTTCTCCAAGGTCATCAGAGAGTATGCTGAGAGGCTGAGGCAGGGGGACCCTCAGCTCTAGCCCGGCCTGGGCAATTTAGCAGTGTATGGAAACCTCTACCAAAACAAAAGGTATGGCAAGCTGGAGTCCAGCCCAGTCCACATTCCTTTAAACAAAGGACAGCAGGACTTGCACTGTAGGCCAGGCCTTGGATGGCAGCATGGGGCAGCACCATTGATTCCTGCCAGAGGAACTGCTACTGTCCCTCTCCAAGGACAAAGGTCCGCCGACTGCAGGGGAAGCTGGCAGGAAAGGTGGCTGCCTGGCAGGGGAAAGGGCCCTGAGTTCCCACCACGGCTGCCGTTCCTCGGTGACTCTGTTCCCTCGGTGGAAGGGGGGCATACAGGCAGGCATGGGGCAGAGCACCCACTACTTTTTATTGATTCATTTATTTTTTGGTACTGGGACTTGAACGCAGGACCTCATACTTGCCAGGCAGGCACTATACTGCTGAGCAATATCACTGGCCCTGTTTTGGGTTTTTATTTTTTAGAACCAGGGATTGAACTCAGGTGCTTGCGCTTGCCAAGCAGTGCTTATTCCACTGAGTCATCTCCCCTGCCCTTGTTTTTTTTTTGTTTGTTTTGTTTTGTTTTTGTCTTTTTGAGACAGGGTCTCACTATGCAGTTCAGACTGGCCTTAAGCTCACTTTGTAGCTCAGGCTGGTCTCGAACTCATAACAATCCTCCTGCCTCAGCCTCCCGAGTGCTGGGATTACAGGCCTGTGCCACCACACCTGGCTTGTTTTTGGGTTTTTGAGACAAGATCTCACTATATAATTCAAACTGGCTTGGAACTCACAGTGATTCTCCTGCCTCAGCCTCTGGAGTGCTGGGATTACAGGCCTGTGCCACCACGCCCGGCTTGTTTTTGGGTTTTTGAGACAAGATCTCACTATATAATCCAAACTGGCCTGGAACTCACAGTGATTCTCCTGCCTCAGCCTCTGGAGTGCTGGGAATATAGGCCTTTGCCACCAACTAGTGGTTTAACTGGAATGATCAAAGGAGGGTATTTTTCTTCTTTTGGTACTGAGGATGGAACCCAAGGTCTATGCACTGAGCTCCATCCCAAGACCTTTTTGTTCTGTATTTTGAGACAGTGTCTCACTAAGTCCCAGAGTTTCCTGGGCTGGACTGGAACTTGGGACCCTCCTGCCTCCGCCTCCAAGAGTGCTGGAATCTTAGGTGCATACAACTGCACCCAGCTCAGACCTATCTTTTCTTTTTTGCCAGGAATCAAACTCAGGACCTCGCGCTTGCCAGGCAGGTGCTGTACCATTGAGCTATATCTCCAGACTAGATCTATCATTTATGCTACCTGTCTTCCCCACCAGAGCAAAAGCCAGTTGGGCTCTACTACCGCAGGTTTCTTTTGAACCTGGCATTGAGTAGATGCAAGTAAAAACTGGTCAACTGGATGCCCCTCAAAGTTCCTAGGAGTCAGAGGGATACAAGACCCCACAAATCCCCAAGTTCACGGAACCCAGTGTTGACCTTGTTACCCCAACATTCTTGGGACTCAGTCACTGGCTGCGGGTCTCTTGTGGGCCATGTGGGTGCTTCAGGGTTCCACCTTTATGTGTGTGTGCATGTGAGACAGGAACTCACTGTGGATTCCAGGCTGGCCGCAGACTCACAGCAATCCTCCTGCTTCAGCCTCCTGAGTGCTGCAGTGACAAGCCAGGCTCTGGGTACCACAACATGGGCTGTGGCTGCAGTTTTGGGAGCTGGAATTGCCGACCTGAGGGAGCTTGGCTGTCAGGGAAGCCGGTGGGGGCAGGCCAGCGGGAGGGCTGGAAGTGGAGAGGCGGGGCCAGAGGCAGAGGGTGAGAGGTGAGACTGGAGGGTCAGCGTCAGGGTCAGCAGGGCCCAAGGAGCCACCACATTTGACATTTGACCTAGAGTGCAGCTCTCCTTTGTGTAAATCAATTTGACAAGACTTGAGCATGGCTGGCAATGTTTATTCTTTCATTTGCTGGATGCTGTATCAGGTGAACTCTTTTTTTTTTTTTTTTTTTTTTTTGCAGAACCAGGGATTGAACTCAGACCCTTGCACTTGCCAGGGAAGCACTTATTCCACTGAGCCATCTCCCCGGCCTCTGGATTCTATATCAAGCCCAAGAACTTTAAACTTTTGAGGCAGGATCTTGCTGAGTCACTAAGTTGCCCGGGAGGGGCTCAAATTTTTTATTCTCCTGCCTCAGCCTCTCAGAGTGCTGCGACAGGTGTGCCCACTACATTCAGCTTCGAGCTTGGTTTCTTCCCATATAAAACAATAGACTAGTAAAATAAGTAGAATAAACCCGTAATCCCAGCACTGTCAGAGGCTGAGGCAGGAGGATCACTTCAAGATCAGCCTGGAGTACAAAGTGAGCTCAAGATCGGCCTGAACTGCATAGTGAGAACCTGTTTTGAAATGACAAAAGAAAAGGAAAAAAAGCACAGTAGCGTATGTGTATCATCCCAGTTACTTGGGAGGCTGAGACAGGAGGTTTGCAAGATCTAGGCCAGCCTGGGTAACCCTACCAGAAAATAAAATAATAAGGCCTGGGCTGGCAAGATAGCTCAGCAGTCTAGAGTGCCTCCCAGGGACCGCGGTTCGAGCCCCAGCACCACATGCCATGCCAGCCCCTCCCCGCAGGCTGGCTGAGCTCACCCCCCACCCCCGCGAAAAAAGAATCCGTGATGTGTAGTGAGACACTGTAATAAATAAAGGAATTAAAAAAAAATACATAAAATAAAATAAAATAAAATAATAAGGCCTGAGTATGTAGCTCAGTAGTAGATCCCTTGCCTAATGGGAGAAGCCCTGTGTTTGATTCCTACCATCTAAAAATAAAATAAAATAAAATCTAAAAATGAAACTATATACAGATATTTATAATACAGTCTTTTTTTTTTTTTTTTTTTTTAAGAGAGGGTCTCACTATGTAGTTCAGACTGGCCTTGAACTCATGGCAATCCTCTATAATACAGTTCTGTTCTGACAAACCCATCACAAGTTGAAAATATCATTAAGGCCAAAACGCATTTAATACCTACCCCTAACCTATAATGACAGTGCCCTGCACAATGCTGGGAGCATCCATTGACTGCTTTGGAGCTGGGGAGAAAGCTCAGTAGAATAAATGCCTGCCTGGCAAGCACAAGGTCCTGAGTTCAATCCCCAGTACTGAAAAAAAAAAAAAAAAAATTGAACGCTGAGGCTGCCCAGAAGCACAAAAGGATATGATACACCATTGGTATTCCAGGAAAAGATCCAAGTTCAAGGCTGGACGTGGCAGTACTTGGCTGGGGACCCCAGCACGTGGGAGGCTGAGGCAGGAGGATCTTCATCAGTTTGAGGCCAGCCTGGTAGACAGTGAATTCAAAGCCAGCTGAACTACACAGTCTGGCCCGTTCTTCCCACTCTAGAGGCCCGTGCTGGTGCAGGTCAGCAAGCAGGTCACTTACAACTGCTGCAGCCGGGGCACTGTGGACCTGCAAGTGCACATGGACAAGAACACCTTCACGCCGGGGGACAAGGTGACATTCACCACGGAGATCCACAACCAGACTGGCAAGTGCCTCAGGTCGGTGGTCTCGGCGCTCCACGCGCATGTGCAGTACCAGGCCTTCACGCCCAGCGCCCAGCGCCGCTGCCGCACCGACAGCAGCCAGCTGCTGCGCCAGGAGGCCAGCACGCACATCGCCGCCTTCACCACCACCAAGATCGTCAGCGCCTTCAGCCTCCCGCTGCTGCTGGCCGTGAGCAGCAGCGGCCTGCAGCAGGAGCTCATGCACGCGCACTACGAGCTGGTGGTCGCCGTGCCGCTGCCCTGGTCGCTGAGCAGCGTCAGGGCCCGGCTGCCCATCCACATCACCCGCAGCCCGGCGGACTCTGGGGTCCTGAGCCCTGAGCCAGGACCATCCGGAGGAGAAGGCAAGCAAGCTCCTGGAGAGTAAAGGCTTTATCTTACTCCTGGGGGAGTCTGTGTCTCACAGGTGACACCTCCATGGGCCCTGGGGGGAAGCAGTACAGTTTGGGCCTTTAATTATCTTGTGTGGCCCTGGGGGCACAACTCACTGAGCTCCATCCCCAGCCCATTTTATTTACTTCTTTTTTGTCTTTTATTATATTTGTACCAGGAATCAAACTCAGAACCTTGTACTTGCCATGCAGGTGCTTGTGCCACTGAGCTATTTTCCCAGCCCTATCTTTTGTGTGTGTGTGTGTGTGACAGGGTCTCACTATGCAGGTCAGACTGGCCTTGAGCTCACTTTGTAGCCCAGGCTGGTTCCAAGCTCACAACGATCCTTTTGCCTCAGCCTCCTGAGTGCTGGGATTATAGGCATGCACCCCGAGTCTAGCTCCCTTTTACTTTTTGAGACAGGGTCTCGCTAAGCCACTGAGTTCCCCAGGCTGGGAACGCTGGAATGACAGGCTTACACTGTTGTGTTAGGCTGGCTTCCCCCATATCTCTTTTGTTGTGTGATGCGGGGATCAAAGCCAGTTGTGTGCTAGTCCAGTGCTCTCCTCTAAGCACCCCCACTCCAGTTGTCTCAAATTCCCCCAGATCTGATTATATTCTCAAGATGACATTCTGATTCAGACTGGGCAGGGACTGAAAGCTCTGTAATCCCAGCACCTGGGAGGCTGAGGCTGGACAATCCTTGTAACCCCAAGGTCAGTCTGGACTACAAAATGAAGCCCTATCCCAAAAAACAAACAAACAAAAGAACCACACATGGTGTGGGTGTGTCCCATTCCTCCTGGAGGCATAAACTCTGGACACTCTGAATTAACAAAGGTCGACAAGATGTCCCCGCAAAGCTATCTGCTCTGATTCACAAGTAATCCACAGAGTGTATCCCAGAGCATGTGACAACTTTGTCTCTTACAACCTTTCAGCCATTTTTTTTTCCGAGGGTTGGGGGTGGGGAGGAGTGTTGGAATAGGATCTCACTGCACAGCCTAGGCTGACCTTGAGTAATTTGCAGGACTCTTCCTGCCTCAGCCTGCCTAGTTGTAGGATTATAGGGGCGTGCTTCCACACCCAGCTGTGTGTTTCTCCTCTTTGTCATCACCAAATGTGTTGATTTCACATTTGTTCTGTGCTCTCTTCAATGCCAGATCTGTGGGGCCAGGGGAATGTTTCAGTAGAATAAGCACTTGCCTGGCAAGTGCAAGGGTCTGAGTTCAATCCCTGGTTCCACCAAAAAAAAAAAAAAAAAAAAAACAGACCTGTAATCCCAGCACAGGGAGGCTGAGGCAGGAGGATCATTGCACCAGGCTGGACTACAAAAGTAAGTTTAAGTCCAGCCTGAACTGCATAGCGAGACCTTGTCTCAAAAAGACCTGGGGAAAAAAAAAAGAAACTTCTTCCAGGAAGCCTGCCAGCCTGTGGCATGGACCGGTTGCTGTCCACTCCATTCTTCTGCCAGACCCTGAAATGTGGGTTACTGTCCAAGCTCATTTCCACACACACCCATGTCCCACTGCTGGCTCAGGGTCCTCAGGTCAGAAATGCTAAGCCACCTGACACAAATCTGGGGAAATGATGACGCACCTTGCTTGGGGGTGAGACGAGAGGGCTCAGGAGAAGATGCTTGCAAGTTTCTCCTTCAGTGCTCTGGACAGAGGGCGTTGGGCCAGGAAGCAGAAATATGTTCATGAAGCAGTTTGCCCAGTGTGGACAATTTAGCAAGACTCTGTCTTGAAATAAAAAGAAAAAGAGGATCAGGCATGAGAGTTCATGCCTATAATCTAAATCTGGGAGGCTGAGGCAGGAGAATTGTGAATTTGAGTCCAACCTGGGAAAATTATCAAGATTCTGTTTCATAAAAATTAAGAGAGCCAAGGAGATGGCTCAGTGGAATAAGTGCTTCCCTGGCAAGCACAGGGGCCTGAGTTCAATCCCTGGTTCTGCCAAAAAAAAAAAAAAAAAAAAAAAAAATTAAAATAAGAGCTTAGTGCAAAGGCCCTGGGTTCATCCTATAGTACTTGCCACAGAGGAGGGACAGAGAAAGAAAAATACATAAAGCTATTATGACTGAATAATAATAAAAGTAACAGGTAATAGTATGCATATAGACTTAGCATGGTGACACACACCTGTAATCCTAGCACTCAGGAGGCTGAGGCTGGAGAATCACCCCAAAGTCAAGCCAGCCTGGGCTTCATCGTTCAAACCTAGCATGCACTGCAGGAATACAATCCCCAGCATGCACTGCAGGAAGCTGGGGCCATGTGACTGAGTTCCACCCAATGGGATACAAGAGAACTGACCCTTTATTTCCTGTCTAGTTCCTTAAGTATTCCTAGGGGTGGGAGGATTCAGACAAGCTAGGGAAGGGATATTAAATCCTGATTTATTCTTTATGGGACGGTAACCTGGAAGGCTGACCTTGAGCTTGACCGTCACTTAAGAAGTTTTGTTGTTTTCTGGCCCAGGGGGTTGAGCCCAGGGACTGCGCTGAGCTACAGCCTCACTCCTTTTTACATTTATGTTTTGAGATAGGATTGCGTTTGCAATCTTCCTGCCTCAACCTCCCAGAGTGCTAGGACAACAGGCGTGCGCCACCATACTTGGCAAAAAGTACTATTTTTTTTAGTTGAATGAGTCATTTATTGCCTATGCGGTATTTCATAAGTTGTTTTCCTTTAACAATTTTTATTGTTCATGCACATGTGTGCAGGGACCGCAGGCCCCGTGGGGAGCTGGGACACGAACATAGCACGTTGTTTTCTGCTCTTTCCCTCCCCTCACCCCCCGCCGCCATCCTTTGATCCCTTTCCAATTTGCAAAGCAGAAATAGTTTTCTCACTGAGTCTATGGCCCCTCCTCGAACTCACTCTGGGGTCCTGCTGGCTTTCCGGTCAATTCTCCTGCCTCGGCCTCCGGAGTGAGTACCTGGATGATAGATGGCCTCTGCCACACCCAGCCTTGGGTGGGATTTCCTGCCCTTGGTACCATGGAAACTTTGCACTGAAGACCTGTTGGTGAGGGGGACAGTCCTGTGATTATATGGTGCTGACCAGTGTGCCTGGCTTTTT
>PVKA01052544.1:0-11658 GCA_004027165.1 Ctenomys sociabilis
AGACCCAGTGCAGGTCAGCCTGGAGTGAGAACTCCAAGCCTGCCATGCTGGAGGGACATTTCTCAGCAATCCTCTGTCCCATGTCATGGACTGAAACCCAGCACAGCCTGGCCTGTGAGTGAGGGCTCCAGGCCCACTGCACCATAGGGACCTTTCTCAGCCTTCTCGGGTTACGGCCTGTAGACCGGGACCCAGCACAGGCTGGCCGGCCTAGTATAGCCTACTCAGTGAATAAGATCATCCACTATCCTTTTGTGAGTCCGGAAGACCCACAAAAGCCCAGGCCCGCCCACCTGAGGAATGACCTACCTGACACAGGAGGGCTGACCACAGGAACCAACAGAGGGGAACTAAAGGAGCTACAGCAAAAAAGGGACTGAACACAACAGCTAGATGCAGGATAAGCATATCTGGAAAATCTCAAACTTAGTAGACTGGCACCTGAATCTCATAACAAGCTAAGGTTATAGCTGCACCAAAGCTCTACACCAAAGGTCAAAGGTCAGTGCTATTCAAAATGACAAAGAGAAGGGGAAAAATACAATCCCAGACTTCGAGTCCATCAGGAAGGGCAGAGGACACTAGCTCAACTGCAATGAATGAACTAATAGATACAGCAGCAAAGGAACAACAGCAGAAAGCTATAGAGGGAATACAATGAGAAGTAATTCCCCAAATTAGAAAAGAAATATCGGAATACATAGTATCTGAAATAAAGAATGAATTCCAGAAACATTGGGTGGAAAAACTATGCTCACCCAGAACAAGTGCAGAGAGCACTATTCCAGGCGAAATATATGAATTAACAGCATCTGAAGCAAAGAAACAACTGCAGAAAGATCATGAGGAACTCAAAGCAGAAGTAAGTTTTGAAATCAAAGAACTTATTGAAGTCATAGGATCTGAAATACTGAAACAAGTCCAGAACTATACAGAAGAAATCCAACTTGGAAGAAACACTGCAGAAAAAGAATTAATAACTACCTCTAAAGAAGACATGGACGAAAAAATTGAGGAGATCAGAAATATGATGGATTCCTTGAATGAGTAATACAGAAAAGAAATAGAACACATGAAACACAGTCAGAGAGATATAGAAGAAATAAAAATATCAATCATGAGTCTAGAAAACCATGAGTGAAAGCGAAGACAGAGTTTCAGATCTTGAAGATGCCAGAGCAGCTAGTGAAAAGGTGAGAAAGGATCTCTTAAAAAGAATGAGAATGCAGCAAAAAATAATCCATCACCTGCAAGATGAGGCCAGGATGAACAATGTGAGAATAAGTGGTATCAACGAGAATGAAGGAGTCAATACAAATGACATAAAAAGAATTTGGGGAGAAATAATTGCAGAAAACCTCCCAAATATGAGAAAACAATCCAACATTCAGGTCACCGAAGCATACAGAACACCAAATAACTTCAACCCAAGTAGAAACACACCGAGACATATAATAGTTAAGATCCCAGAAATCCAACACAAAAATAATATACTGAAAGCTGCTAGAGAGAAGAAGGAGCTCTCATTCAAAGGAAAATCCATCAGAATTACAGCCAACTTCTCTACACAAACAATGAAGGCAAGGAGCACATGGAGCAGAGTTCTTCAAGTCCTACATGAAAACAAATTCCAGCCCAGACTATTATACACTGCAAAACTCTCTTTCAAGTTTGATGGAGAACTGAAATACTTCCACAACAAAGAACAACTAAAGAATTTCATGATGACAAAGCCATCCCTTCACAGGCTGCTGAAAGATGCTCTAGAGAGAGAACAAAATGACCAGAACTCCATGAATGAGAATGGAAGGAATCCACTAAACGGGACAGTCAATTAAACACAGGTTACAAAGGAGTAAACAACACCAGGTAAATATCATGACAAACATAAGTGTGCACATTTCAATTATAACCATCAATGTAAATGGACTCAATTCTCCAGTTAAGAGAAATAGACTGGCACTGTGGATTAGGAAACAAAATCCAACAATATGCTGTATACAAGAAACATACTTAACTCAAAAGGACATTTATAGGCTCAAAGTCAAAGGATGGGAAACGATACTATATGCCCCAGCACCTCAGAAAAAAGCAGGAGTAGCAATTCTGTTCTCAGACAGTCTCAACTTCAAACAAGAATGATCAAACGACACAAAAAAGGCCACTATATATTGATCAGGGGAAAAATTCAAGAGCAAGAAGTAACACTCATAAATATCTATGCACCAAACACAGGAGCACCCAACTATGTAAGACAAATCTTAAGGGACATGAAAAACTTAATGTCTAAGAACACAATTTTAACAGGAGACCTTAACACTCCCTTACCTCAAAAACATAGGTAAACCAGACAAAAAATTAGCAAGGAAGTAGCAGAACTGAGCCAGAGCTTGGAACAAATGGACCTGGTGGACATATACAGAGTGTTCCACCCAACCTCAACTGAATACACATTTTTTTTCAGCTGCACATGGGTCATTTTCCAAAATAGACCACATACAAGTCCAGAGGTCATGCCTAAGTATATGCCCCAAAATAGAAATTACCATCTGACCACAATGCAATGAAATTGGAAATAAATGGCAAAAGAAACCCGAAAAACCCACTAAATTCATGGAAACTAAACAACACTCTACTCAGCAATCAATAGGTTGCAGAAGAAATTCAACAAGAAATTCAACAATGTCTACAATTCAAAGAAAATTCAAGTACAACTTACCGGAATTTATGGGATGCGATGAAAGCAGTTCTTAGAGGGAAAATAATAGCTATGAACTCACACATTAGGAAAACAGAAAGGGAACAAATTAGCACCTTAATGTTGCACCTTTGACAACTAGAAAAAGAAGAGCAAACAAAACCCAGAGCACAAAGACGGGAAGAAATCATAAAGATTAGAGCAGAAATTAACTCAATTGAGATGAAAAAAACAGTTCAAAGAATCCACAAATCAAAAAGTTGGTTCTTTGAAAAACTAAATAAAGTTGATAAGCCTCTAGGCAACCTCATCAAAAAGAGGCAAAAGAAAATTCAAGTACAAGCGATAAGGAATGAAAAGGGTGAAATCAGCACAGACGCAGTGGAAATTCAGAAGATTATCAATAGTTACTTTGAGAATCTTTACGCTCACAGAACAGAAGATATAGAAGAAATGGACAGATTCCTCGAAAGGTACAAATTACCAAAACTTAATCAAGAAGATATAACAACTCTCAATAAGCCGATAACAGCCAACAAAAGATGAAACGTAATAAAAGGCCTACTGCCAAAGAAAAGTCCAGGTCCTGATGGATTCATAGCTGAATTCTACAAGAAATTTATAGAAGATATAATCCCCACATTCCACAAACTCTTCAATGAAGTTGAAAAGGAAAAAGTCCTCCCAAAATCATTTCTGGAGGCAAGTATAATACTGATTCCAAAACCAGGGAAAGACACAATCAAAAAGGAGAACTACAGGCCAATCTCCCTCATGAACATAGATGCAAAAATACTCAACAAAACCCTGGCAAATAGAATACAGCAAATCATCAAGAAGATCATACACCATGATCAGGTAGGATTCATCCCAGGGATGCAAGGATGGTTCAATAGTCGAAAATTTATAAATGTAATACACTATATTAATAGACTGAAATCTAAAAACCATATGATCATCTCAATTGATGCAGAGAAAGCCTTTGACAAAGTGCAACACTTATTCATGTTCAAGGTCCTACCAAAAATTGGAATAGATGGACTCTATCTTAACTTGATAAAAGCCATTTAGGACAACCCAAAAGCTCATATAATCCTAAATGGGGTAAAAACTGAAATCTTTTACTCTTAAATCAGGTACAAGACAAGGATGTCCTCTATCACCCCTCCTATTCAATATAGTCTTGGAATCCTTAGCAGCAGCCATTAGGAAAGAGGGAGAAATAAAGGGAATAGGAATAGGAAAAAATGAAGTTAAAGTATCACTATTTGCAGATGACATGATACTTTACTTGGAAGACCCCAAAAATTCCACCAAAAAACTACTAGAACTGATACGGAAATTCAGTAGCATAGCAGGATACAAAATCAGTACTCAAACGTCAATAGCATTCCTCTACACAGATAACAAGCACACTGAAAGGGAAACTATAGAAACAGTACCTTTCACAATAGCACCGTGCAAAATGAAATACCTTGGGATTCACTTAACCAAGGAAGTCAAAGATCTTTTCACGGAAAATTACAACACCCTAAGAAAAGAGATTATAGAGGATTTCAGAAAATGGAAAGATATTCCATGCTCCTGGATAGGAAGAACCAACGTTGTGAAGATGGCCATACTCCCAATATTGCTGTGCAGATTTAATGTAATCCCTATCAAACTGCCACCAGCATACCTCCCAGATATAGAGAAATCAATCCTAAAATTGATTTGGAACCACAAATGACCTAGAATAACAAAGGCAATCTTGGCCAATAAAGACAAGATAGGAGGCATCACAATTCCTGATTTGAAATTATACTACAAAGCCACTGTGATAAAATCAACATGGTATTGGCAATAAAATAGACCTGAGGATCAGTGGAATAGATTAGAAGATGCAGAGGCATCTATGAAAACACTCAGCCATGTCATCTTCGACAAAGGGGCTACAAATGGTGCTGGAAAACATGGCTTTCTACACACCGAAAACTAAAACTTGACCCAGCTCTATCACCATGCACTAAGTTAAAGTCAAAATGGATTAAAGATATAAACATTAAAACAGAAGCAATCTCCTGGAAAGGAAAGTAGGAGGAACTCTTGAAGACATAGGGGTAGGTAAAGAGTTCATGAACAAACATATATTCACATGGGAAGCACTTGAAAGAATCAACAACTGGGATCAACTCTTCTTAAGGAGCTTCTGCATGTCAAAAGAAATTGTCAACAGAGTGAAAAGACAACCCACAAATTTTGAAAAAATCCTAACTAATAAGCAATCAGACAGAGAACTACTGTCTAGAATATATAAAGAACTAATATATAACAGGGCCCTCAAATTTAAAGACCCAATTCAGAAATGGGCATCTGAGATGAATACACACTTCTCAGAGGAGGAAATTAAAGAAGCAAATAAATATATGAAAAAATGCTCCACATCGCTAGCCAATCGTGAAATGCAAATAAAAACAACACTGAGATACCATCTTACTCCAGAAAGAATCATAAGGAAATCAACCAAGAACAAATGTTGGAGAGGTTGTGGGGAAAAGGGAAAACTTCTCCACTGCTGGTGGGAATGTAGACTGGTACAACCATTGTGGAGGTCAGTGTGGAGACTCCTCAAAAGGTTAGGACTAGAAATCCCATTCAAGTTGGCTATCCCCTTACTGGGAATTTTTTCAGAGGAACTGAAAACATTGTATCATAGTGATATATGTGTACCTATGTTTATAGCAGCACAATGTATGATAGCAAAATCTTGGAATTAACCAAGATGTCCATTACATGAGGAATGGTTGAACAAGATGTGGTATTTCTATATAATGGAGTATTACTCAGCTATTAAGAATGATAAGCTTGAAGCATTTATACTGAAGTGGTTAACAACCTAACAACTTAGGTTAGCAACCTAAGTTCACAAGTCAGAGTTGGAGAAATATAAGATCCACAAGGCCAGCCAACATATACTCATAAGTGAAATAAACCAGACACACATGTGTAAATATCGTATAGTCTCCCTAGTATAACAAGCGAAAAGCAGAAATACAAAAGGAAACGTACAACAACTAAAATCAATTGAGTCAGGTAAGGCAAAGTGAATGGCATGTGCTGCAGGATACTAATCAGGTTTTCTTCTGGATGGTTAACAACCGAAGTTCACAAGTCAGAGTTGGAGAAATAGAAGAGCCACAAGGCCAGCCAACATTTTGGCCCTAGACTTTTAAGGTCAGCGAAGATTCAGGACATAGGAGAACCTGTAGTGCAACGTCATGAAACTCAGTTGAGCTCCAAATTTCTGAACAAGGAGATTATGGAGCCACAGAGGAAAGAGATTGAAGTTCTGTAGTGTGACTGGGGAGAGTCACAATGAGAGAAAACTTTCTCTCAGGCTCTCACGGAGAGCAAACTGGTCAAGCATTGGCTGTGACTCATCCACATGGATGACACAGACAAAGTAACTACAGAATAATGTACAGGACTACAAGATAAACCCTGAGAGGACTTCACTGACCACATAAGAAATGTAAAGTTCATGTGTTGGTATATAAGTCTTGCTCTATCTAGTTCTTAACCATCCAGCAGAAAAGTAGAAAAATGAAGTATACATTGTGGGGCCATAATATTAAGCTGCTCTGTAAATGGCTGTGGTCTACAACTTCTTTGAACAACTTACTATTGTTGTAGAATGCTGGACTGTGTTGGATTGTGGTGTCGAGTTCAAGCACCTAAGTTAGTTGAATGTCAATGGAGTGCCCACCTTTGACAGATGTTGACAAAGGAAGGGGTGTAGAAAGAAAAAATCATGATGTGTGTGTATAGATAGTACAGTTGGGATAGATAACGCTGTACTTCTACATAATCCTATGAGAGGCAAGATTTGCACCAATGGTGGTTGGACAGGATATTATGTTGGCTTCTAGTACTATGGTCATCCGCTAGGAAAATAATTATTTAATTTTTGATATAATTCATGTATAAAAAAATAAGTAAGCAGCTACACTCTTAATTCGCTATTAAGAGATATCTGCTAAAGTAATATCTGTAAATATAATATCATGTATGCACCTTGTACAATACCAAATCATTATGAAAACAGTTTGCAATGTATTAATTTATCGAATCTGTATTGTTAAGGTGTCTTGAAACTGTCTGATTGACATTTGTAGTTCAATAAAATAAAAATAAAACAAAAAAAAAAAAAGAGAGAAAAAATTGTCAGGAACTTAACCAGACCTGAGGGTTATTTGACAAAACCCTAGGGTGGAGTGGGGATAAGGATGGGACAGGAGACACAAGAAATGGAGATAAGACAAGATTCTGATCAAGTCTCCTTTATTGTATAGAAGCCAGCCATATATATAAAGTTAGCTGATGCAATCCTGAGCAAGGTAGGGTAAATTGGGCGGGGAATGCTCACGTGGACAGGTAACTAAGCAACTATGGGGGGTCTGTGGGAGGTCTTAGCCATGGAGTGGAGAATGTGTGTGAAAGGGCTCGATTAACTAGGCAACCGGGCAAATGGCAGGAAGTTCTACCCATGCGGGGTGTAGCAGGAGAGTTAGGGAAATAGGCGGGAAATAAAGACTTAACTCAGCAGAGGAAAAGGAATTTAAGAAATATGGCTGAGGCTAATATAAAATGAATGCCAGTCATAGGTTTCACACAAAAAATAATAAGTCGTTATGATGCAGAGTTTTGAAACACAAAATGATAGGTATTCGACCGTCCCCATTGTTGTCTTCAATGTACTTGTTCAGATTACCAACTATAAGCATGTGAAATTGTCAAAGTAAAAATGTGTTAACTGCTACCCTCAAGAACCAATAGAAATTAGTAGTACAACCATCCTAGAAGGCTTTTGCCTGGATTGAGCATGTTAGTTTCTTTAGTGGATCTTTAACAAACACCTGTTATGTGTTGGTCATTCTATTGGTGCTGAGGAATCAACTGTGAACAAAACAGACCAAACCCTGCTGTCACAGTGGAAATAAGCCATAATAAGATGAACATGTGTCCTATATTGAACAGGTATATCTGGTGGCTCATGATACAGTTCATTGTATACAAATGGTGGAAAAAGAGCTACATGGTAGGAAGGGTGACATTTAAAATTAAATAAAAATTCTGAAATAATTATAGACACACCAGAAATCACTGACTAGCAGAGTTACACATGCAGTGTACCTACTTCCCCTGATGGTAAGGTCTTACATAGCTACAGTATGTGTCAAGATGAAGAAATTGACATTGTCATATATAAAGAACTTTCACAGTCTATCTCTCCCCTCCCCCTCATTTATAGTCTGGAAATGGAATCTAGGACCTTCACACTGAGCTGATTCCCCAACCATTTCCCTCCCCTCTCCTCCCCTCCCTCCCTTCCTTTTTCCCTCCCTCTCTTTCTTTCTTTCACAAAGTTTCAGTACGTAGTCCACACTAGCCTTGGACTCTCTAATGTAGCCCAGGCTGGCCTTAAACTCACAGTGAGCCTCCTGCCTCAGCCTCCCAAATGCTAGGATTGTAGGTGTGTGCCACCAGACCTGGGTTATCTTTTTCATTTTTTATTTTAAGATTTTTTTTTTTTTTTTTTTGTACAGGGTCTCACTACACAGTTTGGACTCGTAGTGATTCTCCTGTTTTCAGCCTTCCCAGCAGCTGGGCATGTGCCACTACGCCCAGATTCCATTGCCAGCTCAGTGTACCCTGGGGTCAGGACCAGCCCTACATGTGATACCAGGGATCAAACCCCAGTCCCTATACTTGCCTCAGCAGGTGTGTAGTCTGCTTAGCTATCTTGCTGGCTCTTTTATTTTGAGATTTGGGATAAGATCTTGCTAAGAATTGCTGTATTGTCTGGGCTCAGCTCAAATTTGTGATCCCTCTGTCTCAGTCTCCCAGTATTGGGACGGCAAAGGTACACCTTCACACCTGGATAGATTTCACCAATGGTGAAACACAAATTACTTGAATACGTGTGTAGGTCTATGCGATTTTATTGCATGTGTAGATTGATCTAACCACCAATTGTATTCTTTTAAGTGATCATTTTCACAAAGCATAAAGGAATTTGAACCTGAGGCAGGGTATATCCATGTATAGAGTGCTCCAGGGAGAGGGTCCGGCATGGCAAGGGCCCTGAGGCATGTGAGAAGCCAATGAAGGTGAAAGCAGCCTTTCAGGGGAGAGTGACCAGAGAGGGAGGTAAATGGGGCAGGAAGTCAAATCAGATAGAGCCTTTTGGACAATGATGTCTTTTTTTCTGAATGATTTTGGGAAGCTGTTGGAATGCTTTCAGTAGAAGAGTGATAGACTTTAGTTTGCATTGGCCCGTTCTGACTGCCATATGCAAGAGCCATCCTGTGGGAGCATTGCCCCGCCATGCCATCCCCCCCTAACCGCTAGCCAAGCAGGGTGCATGTTACTAGCTTGCTCAGTGGAATGCAGGCAGCTGTGTTCTTCTAAGGGTCCTAAATGTGATCATGTGGTACAGCTTGCCTCTTGCTTCTGTTCTCTGCTAGGAGAATAGAAGACAAGGAATCCTCTTCCAGGCTGCACCCTAGAAGGGCAAGGCCACAGCCTGAAGATCTTCCCCTCACCCATATCATGGGAGGCAGTAAAGGTTTGTTACTGCAGGCCATGAGGGTGTTGAAGGTGTTCACTATTCTGGGGGACTTGATGGGTACAGAGGTCTTTTGGGACCAGGCAGACGATGGTAGTTTGGATTAAAGTAGCAGCAACACTTTTGTAGATGTAAATTAGAATTTCTGTGGTATCCTTGCTGGGTCAAAGACATCTGTATGACTGCCAGTTTGTCCTAAAAATTTGTCAGTCTACATACGTATTTTATTTTTTAAATGTATTTAGTACAGGGTCTACAAGGTCGCATTACAGAGATCGGACTCATAGTGGTCCTCCTGTTTACAACCACCCAAATTCTGGGATTACAGGCGTGCCCCACCACGCCCAGTCTCATTCGCAGTCTTAGTGTGCCCCAGGGATGGAGCTGGCACAGCATTCCAGGGATTGAACCCCAGTTGCTATGCCTGCCTAAGCAGGTGCTTCCATCTGCTGAGCTATCTGGCCAGCCCATTACGTACTTATTGATCACATAAGAAAATGCTTATTTCCTTACATCTCAGCAAATGGTGGATGGTATTGTTTTTTTTTTTTTTTTTAATTTTTCGTTTCCTACTCAATCAGATGGGACAGATATAGCTCATTATTTTTATAATGTGTATTTCCATGATTACTGGAAAGGCTGAACATGTTCACATATTTTCTTTTAGCTCTACTTCCTAAATAAGCAGATTATATTGTTACCTAATCCTAATCTGCTTTTCCAGCAATTCTCCCTTTCTGCTGTTATTCTCCAATTTAATGTGTTTGGTTAACTATGTACTGTGTGCTAGGCAGAAGCTTGAATGTTTCACATGTGTTACCTACTGCAACTCTAACAACAATCATTTTTTTTTCATGTATTTGGTATAGGATCTCACTATGCAGCTTAGACTTGTAGTGATCCTCTTATCTTCAGCCTCCCCAGGGGGATTTCAGGCATGCACCACCAGGCCTGGTCTCAGTGGTCAGCTCAGCACGTCCAGGGGTGGGGCCTGCATAGCATGTGGTGCCAGCGTCTAACAGCAATCAACAGAGGTTATTGCTAGCTCATTTTTCTCTTTTTGTGGTGCTTCATGCATGTATGCAAGGCAAGTGCTCTATCATCAAGCTACATCCCAGTCCTATTACCACATTTAGGCCAGGAGCTATTATAGGATCTGTTTCTAATTATACAAGTGTTAGAGCTGGTACTTGAAACACGACTCTACTGAAACTCTAGTACTTTTCCCAATATTCATGAGTCTGGAGCATCAGACACAAGCTGATGGTAATCTATCCATTACTCCTGCAGCAAGCTTCGTTCTCTCTGACTCTGGTACGGTCTTGTTTTTTCTGTCTGATGTGATTTGTGCTATGCTCCAGTCCAATTCCAGTGCCCATTTTGTAGATACATCAATTTCTTAATCATTAAATTCTCCTGTGCATTTTGCAACTGGGAAAAATATGACTTTGTGTATTTACTAAAAATATTCTATTGTTTATCCAGCACAAAGCAAAGCACATCATAATCATAAATTATTTGCTGAATCTTGTTGAGCAAAAGCCTTAATATTATTTTATGGATGCTTTTTGTCATTGAATGTGTCATAAAATTTACAGTTATGTTTTATTTTCTTTTCCATTTTTTTTTTGCACATTATATGTGCTATGGTTTAGATCGAGAACATCCTCATAAAGGTTCCTGTGCTCAGAGGTTGCACTTCTGGAAGGTGATGGGATTGTGTGGAAGCTGTGCTCGTCAGTGGGGTTCGTGCACTGTTGAGTTGTAGCTGAATGTGCTCTGAAGAGATGGGTCCTACTCAGAAGAGTGGGGGCATGATCTGGAAGACATACCTCCCTTGCCAGTCTCCAGTTGGTTGGTTGGTCAGTTGGTCTGTCTGTCTCTTTCTGTCTCTGTCTCTCTCTCACTCTTCCCCTCTCCCTCCATCCCTCCCTCCCCCCTCCCTCCTTCCCTCTGTCCCTTCTTCTCTGTCACTCTCCATCTCTCTCCTTCCCTCCCTGCTTCCCTCCTCCCTCCCTCCTTTCCTCCTCCTTCTTCCTTTGCTCCCTCCCTCCCCTTCCCTCTTTCCCTCCCTCCTTCCTTCTTCTCTGTCAATCTCCCTCTCTCCTTCCCCCTTCCCTCCTCCTCCCTCCCTTCCTCTCTCTCTCCCCTTTCTGGCTGTATTGTAAGTCCTTGTCCACCATGCTCTTTCTGCATTCAAGCCTGCCAACTGTAGACTGGAACTGCTGAAGCCATGAGCCCAGTAAACCTCTCCCCCTGAAGAATTGTGGAGGTTTGGCATTGTCTCAGCCATGAGAAAAAAACAACAAAATATGTGACCCCCCTTTTTTTTTTTAACCGTGTAGTTTACCAA
>PVKA01052545.1:0-11658 GCA_004027165.1 Ctenomys sociabilis
CCCAGCAAAAATGAGAGCTGTTTTCCTTCTCAGGAGCCCTGGGCTTGGCCTCCTGGGCCCCTGGGCCTGCAGCTGCCTGCCAAGCTGTTTCCTGGGCAATCTGGGCCCTCACCCAACCCTCAATCCTAAAGCAAGTCAAGCCATCTCTGAGACCCGGAGGCTGAGCCAAACCCCAGAGAACGGCCACTACTCTGTGCCCTGGATCTGTGCAACCTCCAGTCCCCCGCCAAGCCCACTGGGCCACAGAGCAGCTCCAGGCGCAGAGGAGGCGTGGGCAGCAACTGGGGACTGAAAACTCCCAAGCTGAGCCGCTGGGCTTGGCCCACTGCCAGGCTGGCTTTCAGGACAGGCCTTACGCTGCCCTGAGGGATCCAGAGAAGCCACTGCGCATCGGTGTCACTCCTGCCACATACCCCGGGGCTGGAGAGATGAAGCCTGATGCCTTGGCACAGCCCTTCTGTCTTGTGTCCCCGCTGAGGAATGGCAGTGACAGGGCTGGGGGGAGGTCAGGGTACACGGTGGCCTGGCTGGTGTGGGGCCTGGATTCCACCCCCCCCCCCCACGAGCAATGGCGGGTGTAAGGTCTGGTGAGCATCACTTAGCATGGTACTCTGAAGCTTACTTGGAATCAGGGCTGCGTCATCTGGAGGTGAGAGCACTGTGTCTGGCAGTGACGAGGGGCAGGCGGTGCTGAGGCTCAGAAGAGCGGTGTGATGAGTCACCTGTGGTGACAGCATCTGGGAGGCTGAGGCGGGGGCATCTGGCCTTTGAGCCAGGCAGGGCTCGAAGTCCGTGGTTAGCAGGACCCTCTCCCAAAATAAAGCATGAAGAGAGGACTGGGGCTGAGGCTCAGCCAGAGCCCCTAGGCTCAGACCCAATAAGAAGGAGGGATGGGAAGGTCAGGAGAGTGGATCCAGGACGGGCTGGGGCCTGGGACCTGGACTCCAGAGAGGCTTCCTGATGCCACATGGGGCCAAATCCCAGGCCCACCATGGCGGTGGAGGGTGGTTCTGGCCTCCTTCAGCTGTCTCTGCCGCTCCACCCCACCGCGCCCGACTGTGTTCAGCCCTGTGTCCCCACTCACAGGTGACCTCCTGGGTGTAGCCCAGCACAACTCAACCATCGGCAGTTCCTCTCCTCCCCTCCCTGCCTCTTCCTTTCAGATTCTCCAGTGTCCCCTCCTATACTCTTGGCTCCCTCCCCTGTAGGTGCCTCCCTCCTGTCCTCTCCATTTCCTGTCCTCCCTTCCCCTTCCCTGGAAACCAGCTGCCTCTGCTACCCTTGGTCTGTGCACGCTCGGATCCTTGAATTTCTGTCTGGCAAAATCCCTGCTTTTCCTTGGAGAGACCCCTCTGCACCTCCCACAGGCAGGTCCAAGAACAGCTGAGTCCCTGTGACTGTGGCTCCAGGCCCAACCCTCTGGCTGCCCCTCTAACCTCCTCCTCATCCCAGGGCCCCCGCCCCCACGCTCCTCGGGGGCAGGCTGGACCCTATGCCCGCTGCTCAGCTGCAGCCTCTGGACTGCCCCACCCAGCCCAGCCCAGCCCTGGCCATCGTGGGTCCCTGAACAAACCCAGGTAGCCTCCAGCCAGCACAGGGCACAGCAGTCTGCCCCCACAGAGCCGCTCAGACTGGCGATGCTGCGGGGCCAAGCAGAGGTAAAGCCCCAGCCCCAGGCAGTGGACGTGGCGGGCCTCAGAGCAGGCTCTTCCTGCCCGCCAGGGCTCCTGCGCTGTGGAGCACCTCGTAACCACTTCAAGGAGTTTTATTCTAGTCGTGGGGGGCACCAGGGGATACACCCTGAATCCTTGCCCCAAGACACATGCTCAACCTGTTGTTTTTCCCAGGACTTACATTTTTTCCCCACATTTTTACTTTGTTAAGCTGAGGCTAGGGCTTTCTGAGGATGTGGAGGGCCTGAGAAGGGCTTGGGGCATCCTGCTTGGGGCCCAGCGCTGGTTCGTCCAGGGGGCAGCAGTGGCTGGGACGTGGGGCCTCTGTACCTGTCCTGCAGCTGCAGTTGGTGCCGCCCACAAGACCCTCAGCCCCAGGTCCAGCTGGGGCCCAGGATGGGTCCTCCCTGGGCAGGAAGTGGAGGCAGTGCTCGCAGAGGACTGCCAGAGCAAGAGTAGAAGGGGCTGAGATGCAGCAGGGGAAGGGCCCACAGACACCCCGAGGGCTCCGCGGTCCCTCCCCCCCACCAGGCCTGCTCAGGGCCTGCCTCCTCCAGGAAGCCCTCTGTCCGCACTAGGGCCTCCCTCTGCCTTTGCTCCACCTGATCTTTATTGTCTCTTCTTTTGTGACACTGAGGATTGAATCCCGGGTCTTCCACTGACTTACATACATCCCAGCCCTTTTCATCTGATGTTTTTATTTTGAGACGGGCTCCCCCTAAGGTGCTCAGCCCGTCCTCCTGCCGCAGCTATTCCGTGCAGGACACACAGGCGGGCACCAACACCTCCCCACGCACCGTGTGTGGCACATGCTCAGAGCTGAGCCGAGGGCTCAGTGCTCTTCTGCACTAGACAGGGACCAGGTGGGACCTCCTGTGAGTCCCGGCCCAGTTCCATGGAGAGAGAGCTCACAAGCAGGAAAGCAGTGGCACTGACTGTGTTTCCTGCCTGGAGCTCTCGAGCCCAGGCCCTTCTACGTGCAGCAGGGGAAGGACCGGTATCCCTAGGACACTCCATGCAGACGTCCTACAGGGCCTCAGTTCATCTTTCCTAGCCCCTGAACCTGTGCCCTGGTCCCCTAGGTCTGCTGGTCCTCCTCCTTGTCCAGCCCAGGCACTGTCTGCAGCCCCCAGCCTCTGACTCTTCTGCTCCCTGAGCTGCGCCCCATCCCCCACCTGGCCCTGCTTCTCCCTGACCAGTGCTCAGATCCAGTCACTTGTTCCATTCAGAGCTGGGTGTGTATGTGTGTGTGTGTGTGTCTTGTGTATCCTGTCTCATCCTGGCCCAGTTCAGCCTCTGGCTGTTGATCGCTGGTCCCGTCCCTTGGCCTTAAGTTCACTCTGTAACTGTACAGTGTCTGTGCACACGAGATCTCTCCACCAAAGCCAGTCAAGCCACTCTTTGGCTCTGTGCCTTCTGTGGCTCCCATTGTTCTTAGGGTCAAGCTCAGATTGCACTGCTTGGTCTCCTCTGTCTTGTCTGGTCTCAGCCAGCCTGTTCTCCCACACCCCAGTCCCTGACAGCAAGTTCAGCACACCTAGTTATTCCTCTGCAGGGAAACCCCCTTCCTTTCCCTCCACCTCCCCTAACATAATGCCCAGCCAAGGGACTTCTTCGGGTCTGAGCTTCACCCCTCTCCCGCTGTCTCTGCCCAGGTGCAGTTGAGCTGCCCTGCCCAGCCCAGCACAGCCCCCTACCTCCCCCAGCACAGCCCTCAGGACTCAGAGCCAGTGGTGCCCACTGCCAAGTCTGTGGCTCCAGGTCCTGCACAAAGCCTGTGCACAGCTGGACCTATAGCATCTGGAGACAGAGGAGCGCAGGGCTCAGGAGTAGAGGAAGGAGGTCAGGGCTGGAAGGGGGCCGGTTGGACTGCAGGGCAGAGGTCAGGATGGCAGAAGCCCACTGGGCAGCCATGCTTGGCAGCACGTCTGGGTCCCCAGTGTGGCTTCGGCCAGCACACTGGGTTCAGCTGCCTCCGGGACACCCCTGTTCTGAGGAGCTTCTCTTCCCCAGGGGACTTGGCCAACTTGCAAGCCTCCAACTCTGGAAGCCTCTTCTCCACCTCCTCCTACAGATGTTTTCTCCCAGCCCTTGTGTTCCAAGATGGTCCAGTTCATTTGGAACCATTTCTGGGCCATTTCTCCAGATGATAACCTGAAAACAGCACAGACTGGAGAGACAGAGAGAGAGGGCAGGACAGAGGTGGCAGTCAGGGGGAAAGAGGCCAGAGAGAGAGGGTGGCCATCTCCTCAGCCTGCTCCTCTCAAGCCCTCCCCAGTCCCAATCATTTTTTAATTCTCTTCGTGCAATCATGAGGATCAAACTCAGCATCTTTGCGCCAAGGTATATCCCCAGCCCTTTAGGAATGCTTTATATTGAGCCAGTGTCACGCTAAGTCCCTAAGTTGCTGAGGCTGTGCTAGAACTGGGCAATCTTCTTGCCTCTGTCTCCCAGAGAGCTGGGATCACTGGCCTGTGCCACCACACTGGGACTCCTGGTCCATCTTATCCCCTCTCCTCTCCTTCCCTGTCTTATTTGGACACAAGAGCCCAGGAGATGAGGACAACACAGTGGTCATGAGCAGGATTCTCATCTCAGCACCCTGAAGCCCAGGCCGTGGGCGAAACTCTCCCCAACTGCCCATCACTTTCCAGATCTGCTTAACAAACTGGGAGGACCTCATGCCCACTGTCGTGGCTCTAGAGCCAGGGACTGGCACCGAGAGCGTCTCTCTAGCACACCAGTAAAGGGACACAAACTCCAGGCAGGAAGCTACCCAATACCTCATACCGGGCCCCTGTGCCCCATGGGACAGGCAAGCAGTGCCAGAGGATGAGAACCCAGCTGGGCAACAGTTCCAGTCCATTGTGAGAGCCGCAGCCCTGGCCCCAGACCCAGAGGCCCTTCCAGATCCTGTGGCACCCACTGCTCTGGCCTGGGCCCTTTTCACTTATATCCAAGGAAGGAAAGACACTGGCTGAGGCCCAGTGCATGCTGGGCGATTTTGGTGTCTTACCTCATGTGGTCCTCCATGATGCCCCAGTGTTAGATTCAGAAAGCCAGAGAGCTTGCTGCAGAGTGTAAACCTGGGGTCCCCACCCAGCAGGGCCTTCCTGTGACTAGAGAACTCCCCTGCAGGTCCTTACGGGAGCCCTTCAAGGCTGAGGCTGCTGCTCCGCCCTTGCCCGCTAGGTGGAGTCCTCTCCAGCTGCTGTCCGCCTGCCCTGGACTCAACCTAGGTTTCCAGGGAGGAGCCTGCTCCCTTGAGGGGAACGGGGATGCTGAGGCAAGAGGATCTCCTGGAGTTGGAGGGGCAATACAGTAGTTCAAGGGCAGCCTGAACTACATAGCAAGATCCTGTTTCAAAAATTAAAACACTAAGCCGGGCGTGGTGGCGCATGCCTGTAATCCCAGCACTCGGGAGGCTGAGGCAGGAGGATTGTTGTGAGTTCGAGACCAGCCTGAGCTACCAAGTGAGCTCGAGGCCAGCCTGAACTGCATAGTGAGACCCTGTCTCAAAAAGACAAAAAAAAAAAAAAAAAAATTAAAACACTAAAGAATGAAGAGCCACCCTCAGTCTTGGTATCGTGTTCCTGCCCCTCTGTATTCTGAACACACCGCTTTTCCTCTTCATGAACTCTGCCGACCTCACAACCCCCAGCCCTCCAGAGGCCCATCTTCAGGGCCACCTGCTCCCTACCTTTCTTATCCTTGTTTGCCACGTAATTTGAGACGTAAGAGTTGTCAGACTAAAAATGGAGTTACTTACATCTGTTTCTTTCTCTTTTTTTTTTTTTTTTGTCTTTTTGAGACAGGGTCTCACTATGCAGTTCAGGCTGGCCTTAAGCTCACTTTGTAGCTCAGGCTGGTCTCGAACTTACAACAATCCTCCTGCCTCAGCCTCCCAAATGCTAGGATTACAGGCGTGCGCCACCACGCCAGGCCTATATCTTCTTTTCTGTTTCTTTTTTTTTTGTCTTTTTGGGAGTTACTTACATCAACCTTAAAAACAACAAGAAGAAGAAAAGGGTAAATAAATCCCAGAGGCTATGAAGGAAGGCTTCTTACACATGTTTGCCTGGCAGTGGCAGTCACAAAAGACCCTGCCCGAACCACAAGTTTGCACAAGAGCCATTGAGACCCTATACAAAAAGTCCTTCCACCAGGACTTCTGCCCAGCAACCTTGTGTCCAAACCCAGAGTGACATCTTTCTTGTCACTAGTCACCTTAGCCTAGGACAATTATTTCAAAATATCTGATATTATCCTTCTCATTTTAGCTGTTGGAGCGTAAGACTCAGGGCACCTAAACATGGGGCCATTAGACCATTAGACACATGCTTGTTCTTTAGACTATTTCTATTGATGAACTATTACTTTTAATGTTTTGAGTTTTATATCAAAATGAGTACTTCACAGGAAAAACGGTCACAAAATATTGAGTTTTTTTATGTTTATTGCGTGTTTAGAAAAGAGCTTCAAAATGTTCAGTATCGACTGGGTTTTAGGTGTTCACAGTGTCAAAAGGAGCTTCAGAAATAAATTCCTATGTGAACTACAGTGAAGATACCAATAGTGCGCTACAAAAAAATTAACCTTAGCTTCTGCTGTCACACCGAAGGCAGTCTGCACACACGACAGCAGCCCATTCCATACGTATGCGTCCTTCACACTGACAGCGCGTGTCTTTTGCTTTCTGGCTTTTATTTTTTCTGGCCTTTTTGTAGGACATACTTGACATGTCAGTGTTGTTGCTGTTTTGTCAGGTGGATCTTATTGCATTGTGTTACACAGTGTGTATTTAAGAGGAACATAAAATATACATAAAGTATATCATGAAATCCTTAATGTGTATTGTGCGTTTAGAAGAGATAGCAACATTTTCATATCAGCTGTGTACTTCCTGATAAAACCTAAACGATGACATTGGTCATCAATGCCCATATGAACTACAGTGGAAATACCAATAGAACTCTATCACAAAGCTGAGCTTTGCTCCACCTGCCCACCAAGGCAGTCTTCACACTGACAGTCGTGTTCCCTGCACGTCTCACACTGAGACCACATATGCCTGGCTTTGCTTTCCAGGTGGTAGTCTTGACACCTCTCTTCTATTCCTGTTTTGTCAGGAGCTTCCTACTATACTATAAGACACGCACCTATCAGGGAAATAAGGTTTAAAATGCAGTATCAAATATGTCACGTATAGACATTAACATTTTTACATCAAGTGTTTGTGTGTTTACAAAGCCTAGAAGACAACATCAAAAATAAAAAGTAGGAAGGGACCAGCTAGATAAGCTCAGCAGACTAAAGCACCTGCTTAGACAGGCACAGGGACCAGGACGTCTGATCCTGGGCGTGCTGCGCCAGGTCCACGCCCTGGGGTGCGCTGAGACTACAAACGAGACTGGGCGTGGTGGTGCACGCCTGCAATCCCAGGAGGCTGAAAACAGGAGGATCACCATGAGTTCAATCTGTGTGTGACACTCTGTAGACCCTGTACTAAAAACGTAAATAAAAATAAAGAAAGAAAATAAAAAAATAGGTGAATTGCTGGGTAAACAAAAGTCTACCACAGAAATAAGCTCTACTTTGACTGTCATACCTGAGGCAGTCTTCATGCATGATGATTGCATGTTCCATACAAAAGTATAGCTTACACTGATAGCACAGATGTTTTTGTTTCCTTGTTCTCTCTCTCTCTCTCTCTCTCTCTCTCTCTCTCTCTCTCTCTCTCTCCGTCTCTCTCTCTCTCTCTCTCAGAACTGGGGATTGAACTCAGGCCCTTGTGCTTGCCAGGGAAGCGCTTATTCCACTGAGCCATCTCCCCGGCCCCATAAATGATTTCTTATGCGCTCCAGTTCCAGTCCTCTAAGAAAATTTCTCTGTGAGATCTTGCACTTGTTATTTGCTTTGTAAACTATTAAACTATTTATGCCACATATGCTTAGGATGGAATAAATCACAACCGTTGGCAAAGGCTCTGTGTTTCAAGTGACGTCATAGCTGCCACAAAACTCATTGTAGTGGCTGACTGATTGCGTCAACTTGGGAAGTTTAGCAGGTGAACTAAATCAGCCCAGCAATGCTATACTCTAGGATGCAGAAGAACCATCTTAGGGTGGCTCATTGTCTGGACGGAACAAAAGGGAAATGAGGAGGGGCTGACGGGTTCCCATTCTCTGGAGAGGCCCTCCGCACACTTCTTCATCCAACTCTGTGCTGACCATCATAAGCCAGTCTTGTAATTCCTTATGCATTTGCACATCTTGTGTTGTATCAGTTTCTCTAGTTGATGATACATTCATCCACAACATCCACTCCACCTTTGGTTTTGTTGTTGAAAGTTGCCATCTCAGCCTTCCAATTTGTTGAGATTCCCCTATCAGGATTCCTGCTGTGGTGAAGTGTTGGCATCAGCAGTACCGGTTTGCTTTTCTTTGCCATATAGAAAGCCAGTGTGAGCACCGCGCTCCCCTGCTCCCCCTGTTCATCTGCTGCACCTTTGTGCTAAGGTTTCGGCAGACCTCACCAGGTGGTCCCAAATGGAACACGCCATGGAATCTGTGATGTTTACGTTTCACAAATTTGCTGGGAACAATTGCTACTTATCAAAGGAGGACCTGAGGGTACTCATGGAAAAGGAGCTCCCTGGATTTTTAGAAGATCAAAAAGACCCTCTGGCTGTGGACAAAGTCATGAAGGACCTGGACCAGCGCCGAGACAGCAAATCGGGCTTCCATAGCTTCTTTTTACTAGTTTCAGGCTTCACCATTGCATGCAAGGTTCTCCCAAGAACCACTTAAGGAATCTGCCCTTTGGCTGACCCTTGTATAAAGATGTCATGAGCAGATCAAGACCCTTAGAAGATGTACAAATAACATCCAGCTCTCACTTTACAGAGAATGGGAGGTCCATTAAATGCTACATAAGTTTTTGATTTTTGTATTTGCATCTTCTTGCCCTCAATAAAATTTTTTTTCTTTTAAAAGAAAGCCAATGTTGCCAGGGATATAGCTCAGTGGCATAGGCACCTGCCTGGCAAGCACAAGGTCCAGAGTTCAATCTTTGGTTAGAAAAAAGAAAGAAAGAAATAGAAAAGAAAGTCAGTGTTATATCTTTAAAAAGAAAAATAAAAAGAAAGTCAATGTTATATTGATATAGGGGAAATGAAAATCTCAATGGGAAAGGTATCTGGACAAGTTCATGTTCTCCTAAAACCAAAAAATGAATTTTAGGAACAAACTGAAGTTAAGAGCAGAATATTTATTGGAGGAAAGAAAGCATCTGTCTGAGAGAGACAGAAGAGTGGTGCGAGTGGGTGGTCCCCAGGAAGCTGTCTCTTCCAGGGATTTTTATAGAATAAAACCATGCAGTGAGGTGGGTCTAAGGTGGAGAACATGGGAACTCGCTTAGGTGGGCATGAGGTGGGACAAAACTATGGTCAACCAGTAAGACTACAAGCACCAAATTGCTCAGGCAAAATTGATTAAATCCAGACCCAAAAGGGGAAGCGAGTCATGTAGCAAGCGGGCATGAACATAGAACAGGAGCTTATCCAGTAGCCAGCCAGTAGTAGTTTGATTAATGATTCTTCCCGGCTTTCTCAAGGTGATGATCAATCCAGGATGTGTATCTTTAGGGAGGTGAGCATTTGTTCGATCTTTGGTCTCTAGGTCTGGCCCACATCGGGAGCAGCGGTCTCTCTCAGAGTTACAACGTATCTTGTCTTCAGTGCTGTCTCCTTGAGGGCCTAGTGCTGGTTAGAAAAAAGAAAGAAAGAAATAGAAAAGAAAGTCAATGTTATATTGATATAGGGGAAATGAAAATCTCAATGGGAAAGGTATCTGACTGCCTATAATATTTCTATCTAATTTAGCTGCCTGCAGCAATATCTTTCTGAAATTCAAAGATTGTACTACACAATTTCTGCTTTGTTCCTGTATGCAGTTCCTACACTTGGTCAACTTGTCTGTTAGCAAATCAACTGGAAACCAGTCAACCCGTGGCCAACTGTTTGTGAGCTGGGAGCAACAAGTCTGTTCACACTGACATTTGGCTTATTACTCTACAAATGAGGGCCTGATGGTTGAGCTCCAGAATAAATGTCTAAATTGAAAAAATAGTAGACTTTTGTATTTACAAGACATCTCAGCTACTTTTCTCTCATTGCTGGGACAAAATACCCAACACCTAGAATGAAGGAAGGAAAGGTTTGTTCAGCTCACAGTTGGTGCAGGCTTCCGTCCATACTCAGCTGGCTCCAGGGCAGAGTGGCACGTGGTGCAGAGCAGCCGTTCATGGTGGCAGCAAGGAGCAAAGAGCAAAGGAAATGGCAGTAGCCACAGCAGCTAGCCAGCCTCTCTCCTTTCCTCACATTGTAATGCAGATGACAGGTCCAGGGTGGGTGCAGCACCCACACCCACAATAATCAACCACAAGCTCCGAAGCTGCCCCATGACTGCGTGAGGCTTTTGGGGGGACAACTAGACACAAACCATAACACCATAACCCAAGGGCACACATTTTTATGCCATATTTGGAACTATTGATTTTCTTTAAGTCTTTTTTTTTTATGGTATCAGGAATCAAACTCAGGACCTTGCACTTGCCAGGCAGGTGTGTGTGCCTCTGAGCTACATCCCAGGATTCCCTAATCCTTTTACATTGCTACGATCACCATGAAGAATCTGTGCTAAATTCAGCAGACCTATGAATGCTTTTAGGTCAGCACTGAAGATGGAGGGGCAGACAGCCTGTTCCTCGAGGAGGACACACAGGACCTGGGTGGTGGGTCCTGCAGTGAAGGATGGTTCCTGGGAAACCTCCAGACCATACAGGGGGATGCTGATGTGGGGTCTCCCACAGCCCAATGGCAGCTGGGGGGAAGGAGGTCAGAGTTGGGTGTTGGCCACACACTTCACAGAGGCCCCAGGCTCATCTGCTGAGTGCCACAGCTACAGGAAAGGCCAGTGTAGGGAGAGGAAGTGAGAGAGAGAGAGGAGGCACAGGGTGAGGGGTGAGAGGCGCTTTAGGCAGAGAGCGAGGAGAACCACAGGCACAGAGACAAAGCCATATTAATCCTCATTCCCACTGATGGCATAAAATACCAAGCACCCTCAATGTAAAAGAGGGAAGGTTGATTTTGGCTCACAGTTTCAGAGAATTTAGTCCACGCTTGGTTGACTATAAGGCAGAAAATGACAAGATAAAAAAAGGTCACAGCAGAGGAAAGCAGCCAACACCACAGCAACCAGGAAACAGAGGGAAGAGGCAGGGACAATAATACACTCTTCTGGGCCACACCGCAGTGACCAGGCCCAGTGACCTGCAGTAGCACGTGTGGCCCCGGGCCTCTCAGTGGACAAGCCCGTCCAGTCGCCTTCCGCACACAGGAGACTTTGGGGAGGGGCATGTTAGATCTCAACCGTAACAAAGGCACCAGAGGGCTGCAAAATCAGGAAAGGACCCAACAGGAATTGTCCACAGAGGGCCCTTGAGCTCGGACAGGTGGACAGAAACGAGAAGAGGGACCAGGTTGGCAATAGAGAGGAAGAGGACCTGGGGGGAGTCGGAAGCTTTGACATCCCACGCTGGTCCAGAGGCTTTGAGTCCACGAAGATGGTGGAGGAGGATGGGCACCAAGCTGGTGGGTGTCCCCTGTTGCTGAGCCTGGGGGGGACCCAGGAGAAAGAAGAGGCGCAGCCTTCCACAGCCCCCACCCCCACTTGCCTCTAGCCCCGCCCTTCTTCCTCAGGGCTGCCTCACCCTACCTTACCTCCCTCTCGGGCTTCTGAGGCACAGACTGGGGTGCAAAACACAGGAGACCTCGGTCACAGCCAGGGTCATCCGCCCCCCCCCCCCCGGGCCTCTTTCTCTTTGTGAGTCTCTACTTTTATTCTCCTCACACCTCTCTGTGCCTTTTTGCTCAGGCAAAGAGGGTACACTGCTCCTGAAGCCCAGCACAGGTCCGGCACAGAGG
>PVKA01052546.1:0-11647 GCA_004027165.1 Ctenomys sociabilis
TAGAAGTAGCAATTACCCCCTGAAAACTCCAGAATCTCCTCTCCTGTGGCTGTTATGTGCAAGTGCCCAGTGAGTACCTGCACTCTCCACCCCATGGCAGATGGTGCCCTTTGGGCAGAGTGGCTAGTGAACAGTGGTGGGGTGTCCTTCGTATGGCTCCCACAGTTCCTTTTAAATTTCTTCAGTTTACCCTAAAAGGAACTGTCAAGGCGTTGCTGAGGGCAGGATCCATTTGCGCTGGGGAGGGGAGTCCACTGCACTGCAAGGAGGCTCCCGTTCAGGTTGAGCAGTTTTCTTTCTTTTTGGAATGAGAGACAGGGCCATCCTTGGAAAGGACTGTAGCCTTCTCCTTTCCTTTTTATGCTCCAGCTCCAACAGCTGTCTTAACACACAGCCAGGTGGGTGCAGCCCGCTTCCTCCAGCCACAGGCTGTGCTGTGGGGGCGTGACAGAGAAGCTCCAGCCCTCCCCTGCCGCAGCCACCTGGCGCCTTTGTTCTTTCTCCTCTCCTTGGCTGGGATGCAGGTGGCAGTGACTTCGTGACATAGGAACTAGGAAGCCAGGGAATAAATCCCTGTGCAGGTGGCTGGCTATTGTGTGGGAGAGCAAGCCTGGGTCTTCGTGGACCTGCTTTCATCTCCTGATAGCTTGCACAGGACAAAATAATACTTAATTGGGGTTGGGAGTTGGCATTCACAGAGAAGAGGGTGGTCCTAAAGTTCCCTAGGGAAACAAGAACAGTAGGCTTAACTCTGGAGAAAACTTACTGGTTGGATTTTCATGCTTTCTCTCTGCATAACTGTGAGGCTTTTTGGAGCACGGCCTCACTGTCTGATGTGGGTATGTGTGGAATGTCAGCAGTCTTGACACCACTAAGTTGGATGCAGGACATTGAAAAATCACGTGCTTTTGAAAGTTCACATGCACTGTTGGTGGGATGAGTATGCACACTTAGGCTGTGGCAGGTTCTCTCTAGGTTGTCTGTTTTTTTTTGGCGGAACTAAGGATTGAACTCAGGTCCTTGAGCTTGCCAGGGAAGCGCTTATTCAGCTGAGCCATCTCCTCAGCCTTTAGGTTGTCATTTTTTATGTTTCGAATACCGATAATTCTAAAGAGATGATTCAGTTTTTAAACTGGGCTTTATTATGAAATCTCTTCAGGTAGTTGTTCAAAGAAAAAACATCAAGCTTATTATTTACAAACAGTGCTGGCTGCTCCTTTCTCCCCGTACCCATATGTAAGGTTGATCTTTGGGCTGAGTGGCAAGAATAGGTGAGTCGAACCTGACAGGCAAGCCTGATAGCTGGTCTTTGGGCTAAACAGCAATAACAGAGAAGCCATGCTCCTGAAGCCCCACAGAAAGTAACTCTGACTCCACTTAGAAGTGAGAGTCAGGGGCCCACAGCCTGAGAAAAGAGAAGCTGGGCTCTCCGGGCTTGTGGGAGGGAAGGGGCTGGTGAGTGACAGCCTGAGCGCCTCCTTTGCCTGTTCCATTCTACCCCCTTTCTTCTTCCATACTTGCCCTAAACTGCACCCCCCTGCCTTTTCTCCTTTTTTAAATGTAATCCTCCTCCTTTTTTTCAGGCTAGGTATATTCCCTGGTTTTGGCCATATCTTCAAGGCAGTGTACCTTCAGGGGTCTTTAAATCCAGCCCTCTTTCTATGGTATGGTTAGGATTCCCATCTTGAGAGTGTAGCAGGCAGCAGTAGGAAAAGGCTGGAAAAGTTATGAGGGACCAGGGAAGAAAGCCAAATGTAAAATTGGTGGGAATGAATGACACGCAGGAACAGGACAGGGAGGGATTGGTGCTCTATGGTGAATGCAAACTTGTGTGGCTCATTAGAACCCAGATGGTGAGAAGTCCAGGTAGCTGTCCATCCTATCTATCACCCCCCAGGGCTTCTCCTAGTTACAGTGAAAGTGGAAAGGGCAAAGGGGAACCGGACACACGTGTTCATTTGCTGCTTTTATCCAGAGTGTAAATGGGAGATGCAGTTGATACCACAATGGCATGTAGTGCCAGCTTTAGTGTAGGAGTTATTGGAGTTTGCAGGCATGCATACTAGTATTTTTAATCTCAGGTTAGCTGTCTACATTTTGAGAGTTCACAGTTTTTCAGTTTTTTCTTGATTCTATCAGAAATCAGGTAGGTATTGAAAGAACTGACTCATTTCATAATATCACATGTTTGAGAATCCAGCAGCTCTGAAAACGTTCCGTCTTAATCCAGTGAAATTAAATGGCTTCTCTGGCCCACTGGAGCATCGATTGGAATTCCTGTCTCTCTCCTGAACTAGAAACTCAACACATAAAGCCAGGGAAGTGGCTCAGTAGAATAAGCGCTTGCCTGGCAAGCACAAGGACCTGAGTTCAATCCCAGTTCCGCAAAAAAAAAAAAAAAAAAAAAAAAAAATAGAAACAGCACAGGACAGATCCTGCCTCCGTGGAGCTTTCAGCCTAGACACAAAGTTGTAATGGTGATGGAAGTTATAAAAGTAGAGGGAGTGTGTCGCAGGGGACCTGAGTTGTCCTGCGCAAGGAAGTTCTTCTAGAGAAGGGAGTCCAGACCTGAAAGACCAGTAGAATTGGCCTGTAGGTTGGGAGCGCATTCTGTGAAGGCTAACAGTGGAACCCACACCCAAAGGCCCCTGGGGAGCTTTGGCCTTCTCTGGGGCATTTACTTTGTGTGACTGACTATTCAGGGAGCAGAAGTCCCAGTCCCTGCCCAAGGTCACTTAGCTGCTAAATGATCAAGCTAGGATCCAGACCTGTAAAAAGGCAACACACTGTCTCTCTTGTGTTTGTTAAACAATATTTAGTCTTGATGCTTCTATCAAGAGTCAATATACATTTAAAAGATTCTTAAGTGACATTTCTTTCACATGGCCTTTTGCTCTTTGATTTACGATATAAAATGTTTGAATATTAAGTTATCAACTGCAAAAGGGAGGGAAGTACTCAGTTAAATGAACCAGATGAAACTTGGAGTTTTGCCTGTCTTCTGCTTCAGCCTTGCCAAAACGTAATTTCTTTAATTCTTTCAATCACATTCTTGACTAATCTGTTCAAGTCCATACTTTGCTGTGGCTTTTTTCCTCTGTGACAGTTTTGGGATCTTTAAAGAAAATATTATGAAATGTTTTCTCTTGATGAGGACGTTTGTGGTCAGACGTTGAATACATTACAGTTATTTGCAGAAGAAGGTATTATTCTGCCATGACATCCTTTGTTAGAAATGAATGCAGCTGTAACTTTCTCACATTTTATTTAGATAATTCACTTACTGTATGCTTTTTAATTTTCCCTTTTTTGCAGGGCTGGTGACTCAATGCAGGGCCTGGCACAGTAAGGTAAATGCTCCCTCAGTGGGATGCATATCCCCTGCTGCAGCAGAGACTCTTGGCTTCTACCTCATCTAAAGATGCCTCCGGCGTTCAGAAATGCTTAGTTTGATCAGTTCCATCAGCTAATAGGGACAGAGCCCTCCTTTGTGCCAGGCAATAGGATTTACATATTTTGACTCCCATAAATTCCCCGTGAGGAGGGCTGTGTTAATTTTCACTTTACATTTGAAGAAACAGACACCTAAAGTGACTAGCAATTTTCCTGGGGCTTTCATCTAGGAAGTGATGAAGGCGAGCCTCCCACTTGGCTTTCTTTTGTGTCCTGCAATTCTGGTCTCAGGGTGACGTTCCGTTCAGGTGAGAACCTGTGTAACACAGGACATCATTCAATCTGAGCAGTGTGATGAAGTATTTCCTTACAAACTGTGATAAGGGATTTTCCGAGGATAGAATTTAAAAAGGCCTTTTTTAAAATTAAAATTTAAACTTTATATACTGCTTTTCCACTCCATTTGTGGTAAATTCATGTCTTTCCCTCATTTTGAGTTTCTTTTAATTTCCTGCTGAAAAAAATTCAAATTCATGACCAAGTAAGAGTAGCAATAGCTAATGTATCATGAATCACTATTTTCAAAATAGTTCCTCAGGGTACAAGACACTGAGAAAAGGAGCCTCTCTTCCAAAGAAGGGACAGATAGTTACTTTTCAAAGACAGTCATGAGCTATACCTGCTAGATTTAGTGCAATGAAAACAATACATCTAAATGAGTGAATCGTTTACAACAGTGATTCTCAAACTTCAATGTGCGTTTCGGTTCTCTGGAGAGTCGTTGTGGAAGCAGACTGCTGGGCCCCACTGTAGCCTTTTTTTTTTTTTTTTTTTTTTTGGTGGAACTGGGAATTGAACTCAGGCCCTTACGCTTGCCGGGGAAGCGCTTATTCCACTGAGCATCTTCCTAGCCCTCCCACTGTTGCTTTTCAGACCAGGGTATCTGAGCCTGGTATAAGAGTTGACATTCATTACACGTTTCCAGGTGAACTACTTAGGGTTTTCCAGGGGAGCAGAAATTATGTGTACTTATCTGTATCTGTGTTTGAGACCCAGCTATAGACGAGTGGGAAAGACAGAAGAAACATTACGGGAATCGGCTCACGTGCTTCTGGCCTCCAGGAGAGCCATCTGTGTGAGTTTCAGTGTGGCCCGAGGAATGAGAGATTGGGTCTGAAAACAAAAAAAACCAAACTACTGGTAGAATCCTAGTCTGTGAGCACAGATTGGAGAGCCATGAGCGCTGATGAAGGAGAGCAAGAGAAAACGAAAGCGCCAAGAGGGAAGAATGGTTTTTGCTTGTCCTTAGTCTTCATGGTGTGTCCAGGTGCCCGTATGTTGGATGACACCCACCCTCGTGGGCCGGGGAGCCTTTGTGAAGTCTGCTAATTCATGCTCATCTTCTCCAGAAACAGCCTCAGGGGCACTTTCAGAAACACTTCACCAGCTCAAGCGCTGGGCTTCCCTTAGCTCAGCCAAGCTGGCACGTAAAAGTAATTGCCACACCCGAGAAGGCTGCGGAAGCTTCTGGGTCGGGACTGCACTGTGAGAGCAAGCAGTAAGAAGTAAGATCCAGAGCCACTGAGAGCCGTAAGCGCTGACGCAGTTAGGTGAGCCAGTGCCGAAGCCCCGAGAGAGGCATCTCCTTGCCTCAGACCACTTGTACAACCGAAGCAAAGTGAGAGCCGATGTTCCTCGGGGTCCAGGCCGACGTGTGGACTCTGTGGAGCCGTCAGTACTGTTGGTGGACAGCGGGGCACCTGTGCCCCAACCCCCTGTGTACCCGCTGGTGCCTGATGTGGCTGTGTACAATGTACAGTGCATACACTGTCACTTCTGGGATGATTTTACTGTTGTTGTGCTGTGTGCATGAGGTAGTCTCCCACACTGCTAAATTAAATAAGTCAAATGGGTAAAAATGCATCAGGATTCAGATACCAATTATATAAGCTATCGATTCAGATCTGCCTGTTAGGGCGACTGTAACTCTTCTGGAAAGTTTCAGGGCCCCAAGCTTGGCTGAATTTCTCCATCTTCCCTTCCAGTGCTTGAGAGTCAGCTGCAGTAGCCTCCAAGCTGAGATTCTTAGTTGGCTGAAAATGAAATAACAGAGGCTGGTTTAGTAAGCCTTAAGGAATTCTTGTAGCGTCGATGTGTCCAGACTTGTACTGCAGTACGAAACACTGGATTTGACAAGATCTGTGGGTTTCTGGTGCATAAGTGTTTTTAAAAATGTGTTTCTCAAAATACAATTAGGAAAAAATTTCCTCTGAAATGTTAATGTTATCCTTTCGTGATGATAAATATGTTGACAGCCTCTTTGACTTAGAAATAAAGCAACTTTTCACCTTTCTGGATATTTTGACAGCATCATTAACTTAGTGGAGGCAAACATCAGTGGTCTTGTTGGAAGTGATCATTAAACTTTTCCAGCGCTATGTTTAACTACTTTTTAATCATAGTGGCCTAATTAAAATATTGCTGTGAAGTTGATAGGTGCTAAGCTGTAACTCATTTCTGCTTTAGATGCGGTCTTGGCTTAGGTTGGGGGAAAACACAAAGAAATGTAGCTGAACCCAAAAGCGTTTTTTTAAATACAAGGGAGGAGGGGGACATTCTAGAGCAGCTGATAATGAGCCCAGAGAAAATGAGAAAGGCCTAAGGTGTAGAATGGTCCCCTGGTATGTACAGGGCTATTGATTTGCCCTCAGCAACTGAAAGGGAGGAGGAGGAAAGCAAACTTCAACTCATTGTTTAACTTAATTTTCAGGCTCTTAAAATTACTGAGTATGTGTCACTTACCTCAGAATTCCTCTGCGCGCGCGCGCGCGTGTGTGTGTGTGTGTGTGTGTGTGTGTGTGTGTGTCAGAGTGAAATGGGGAAAGCCTCTAAGAATTCTGGTCTTAGTTGTGCTGGCCTTGAGGTTTCTGGAGCCAGCCAGGCTAGTTTTATTTTATTTTATTTTTTGGCGGAGCCAGGGTTTGAACTAAGACCTGTGTGCTTGTCAGGGAAGCACTTATTCTACTGAGCTAGCCAGGCTAGTTTTAGAGTCTCAGTATTGCCAGTTACTGGATGTTACCCTCCCAATATCATTTGACTGGGAAGCCTCAGTTTCCACATCTGTAATATAGGTATTGGTATCACACATTGTCGGAAGGTACCTATATGACTGACTGCCATCCTGGTAAGGTACAGATTGTCTCCATTTTCTTCTGGCAAGAGAAGTCTAAGAAATTGAGAAAGGCTAGAATCTAAGTGGTAATTGCACCACTGTTACTTGCTTAGTATGATGTTTTGGGGTTCTTTTATTTTAACACTAAGGAAATAAAATACAGACTTGTACCCATGGTCATTTAAAGTTATCAGTGCCGGAGTATTACTCAGCTGTTAAGAATGATAAGTTTGAAGCATTTATACTGAAGTGGATGCCACTTGAACATATACTCATAAGTGAAATAAACCAGACACACATGTGTAAATATCGTATAGTCTCCCTAGTATGAGAAGCAAAAAGCAGAAATACAAATGGAAACATACAATAACAACTAAAATCAGTTGAGTCCGATAAGGCAAAGTGAATGGCATATGCTGCAGGATACTAATCAGCTTTTCTTCTGGATGGTTAACAACCGAAGTTCACAGATCAAAGTTGGAGAAATAGGAGAGCCACAAGGTCAGCCAACATTTTGGCCCTAGCCTTTCAAGGTCAGTGAAGACTCAGGACATAGGAGAACCTGTACTGCAACATCATGAAACTCAGTTGAGCTCCAAATTTTCTGAACAAGGAGATTATGGAGCCACAGAAGAAAGAGATCAAAGTTCTATAGTGTGCCTAGGGAGAGTCACATGGAGAGAAAACTTTCTCTCAAGCTCTCACAGAGAGCAAACTGGTCAAGCATTGGCCTTGACTCATCCACATGGATGACACAGACAAAGGATCTACAGAATAAGGTACAGGAGAAGATAAACCCTGAGGGGACTTCACTGACCTAATAAGAAACATAAAGTACATGTGTTGGTATATAAGTCTTGCTCTATCTAGGTCTTAACCATCCAGCAGAAAAGTATAAAAATGAAGTATACATCACACCCCCATAATATTAAGTTGAGCTGTAAGACAACTTCTTCGTATAACTCACTAGTGTTGTGGAATGCTGGACTGTGTTGGATTGTGTTGTGGAGTTCAAGCACCTAAGTTAGTTGAATGACAATGGAGTGCCCATCTCTGACAGGTATAGACAAAGGAAGGGGTATAGAAAGGAAGAATCATGATGTGTGTGTATAGACAGTACAGTTGGGATTGATAAGGCTGTGCTTCTACATAATCCTATGAGAGGCAAGATTTGCACTAATGGTGGTTGGACTGGATATTATGTCGGCTTCTAGTATTATGGACATCCACTAGGAAAATAACGAGGTAGAAAGTATTAATTATTGAATCTTTGATGTAATTCAGGTATAAAAAATAAGATACGCAAAGAGCTACACTCTATTTACTGATAAGAGACATATGGTATAATAATGTCTGTAAGTATAATGTCACGTATGCACCTTCTATGATACCAAAACATTATGAAAACAGTTTGCAATGTATTAATTTATCAAATCCATCTTGTCAAGGTATCTTAAAACTATCTCATTGATATTTGTACTTCAATGAAACAAAAATAAAAAATAAATAAAGATAAAGTTATCAGTGCCGTGCTGCACAAGGGTGCTTATGTCACTGAAGTTTAGGAAGTGACATATATACACTACATACGGTGACTGGGAGGTACACCTTTTCATAGCTGATTTTCATTACTCCATTGATGTAAAGTGAGATTATTTTGTTCTAGCTAACATTCCTGTGCCCTTAAACTAATCCAGTCTTTTATCCAATTAGTTTCTTTCCTCAAATTATTAGTCACTTGGGCACTTTCTGAACCTAGTTGTGGTTCATAGTGTTCCTGGATAGTTTTAGTTTTGCACTTTTTGGGGTCAGTCCTCCAATTTAATTCTTTTAGTTGAGTGAGCTGTTCCCTTGTTATACACTCATTTAGAGCTGAGCCCTCTGAATTCATTAGTATCAGATAGGGCCCCAGTGAGATGCGGTGTGGGGACTGTTTAATTTTTGAGATGATAACAAAAGTTGGAATATCTATTGAGTTCTTGAGGATTAGGAGGTACACAATTTGTAAGGTCTGATAATGGCCTGGTGGTTATATTAAAAACAATACTGTGATAAATGCACACAGAGATAAAGAGACACATTACCTTTGTTTTGTTCTAAGACATTCTAGGAAAAATAGGACAGAAAGGGAATAGTTGAAAAAGACTGGCAAGATTTTGGTAAATGTTGCAGCTCCTGGCTGATACACTGGATTTATGGTATATTCTGTATATATTTGGAATTTTCCTTAATAAAAGAGTTCTTAAAAATTAGAGCCAACAATGAATTTGGAGTGTCAAGGTCCTATCGGGAATTTATAAAGGATTCTTGAATGACACTGGGGAAAAATACTCAAGAGTGTAAGGTAGGGGATTTTTGGCAGGTGGCTACTGAAAAATGAATTTGAATGGGCAAAAATGTAGGTGTGATGCCTGCCCAAAGACATAAGTGCAAAAGTCTGCTCACAGGAATTCTGTAATCTGTATGTGAGCAAGCACACAGGAAGGCAGCCTGAGGAGTGGCTGAAGCTGCCCCGGAGCTGAAGGAAAGTCACTTTGTGCCTGGCCCTGTACAAAGCTGGCGGGCATGTCTAGGAACCAACGCATAAACAGAGGACTAGTCTAATACTGTCAGAGAGCTGGAAGTGTCAAGGCTGGAAGGGCCAACACATTTTATTTATTTATTTACTACTTATTTATCTTTCTGTGGCTGGCTCAGTCTGCCCTGTGGGCGGGGTGGTGCAGCATGTGATGCCAGTGTTCAGCTGCTGTCCCTGCGCTTGCCTACACTTGCCTAAGCATGTGCTTTAGACCTCTGAGCTGTCTTGCTGGCCCCCAGTATATTTTAAAGAGCTACAGAAAAATTTTTGAATATCCTTGAACTCTGGCCAGGAAAGATAGGCATAGGACTTGGAGCTATTCTATGATATTGATAGAAGTCTCAGAAACTTGTAGGAAATAGGAAATACAAAACAGTCCAAAGGAACCACTAAGAAGTTAATCATTATGTTTTTTTTTTTGTAGTAGTTATGTTCTGTAGATTCACTGTGAATATCAAATTAGCGAATGCCAAACCATAGCCTCTAGGGGAACAATACCGTGTTAGATTCTTGTGAGACTCTGGTCATGACATTTTTGTCAGGTAATCAGTAGGTGACTTGTTTATGTGTCTTTTTAGAGACACCTTGTTTGATGTAGATGACATCGAGCTCGTGGGCAACAGCACAGTAGCTCATGCCTAGTGAGGTATATCTAATATATATCTTTTCTTTTACTTTTATATGTTTACTACAGGGTCTCACTACACAGGTCAGACTCGTAGTGATCCTCCTGTTCTCAGTCTCCCAAGTGCTGGGATTATTGGTGCGTGCCACCACGCCCAGGCCCAGTCCATGTCCCAGCAGGGCTTGTGATGCAGGGGATCCAACCCCAGCCATCGTGCTCTACCTCAGCAGGCACTTCAGTCCTCTGAGCTCTCTGGGCCGCCCTAATACACATATTTTCCGTAATGTCCAGTAAAGACGCCTGTTAAGATTTAAGATGTTCGGCGACCGTCCGACATCTTGGCCACCCCAGCAGCACTAGTGGCACCATATTGAGAATGAAGGACATAATCACCCTGTTGTCTTCTGCCTGTCTGTCTTGGCTTGTTTGAAAGCAACCTTGACTTTAAGAGGGAAGCCAGGGAAGTAAATGGACTAGAAATTATTCCCCACCATGCATAGTTGAACGGCTATTGAAAGGAGAGCAAATATAATTCTCAGTTTCACAGAGCAGCATTGAAACTTTTGGGTAGACATAAAGTGAACATGCTCCACATTTCAGTGCTAAGATTTTTCTCATGTGTAAACCCAAATATGTATTAGTATTAACATTTTTAGTGGCAACACAGCATTCCTTTTGTGAATGTGCTCTTATTTATTAAAGCCATCTCTTAACTGTTAGTTGTAATTATTTCCAACTTCACTAGAACACTAGAGTGGCCGTTTTTGAAATACATTCATCACTATGTACATTTTAAGTTGTTTCTTAAAGGCAAATTCCCAGAAGTGGAATAGTTGGGTCAATGTTTGTTTGTGGCTTTGGATACTTATTGGCTAACTGCCTTGTTAGTAATATGAACTGGACATGTTAAAAATGTCAGATTAGCCCCAAGTAGAGATGTTGTAGAAGAGATTTGGGTTTGAATGGTGGACATAATCTAAGGCCCCCTTAAAAATGTGAAATTGCTGGGTGTGATGTGCATACCTGCAACCCCAGCACTTGGGAGGCTGAGGCAGGAGGATGGGTGAATTCAAATAAGCTCACAGCCAGCCTACACTGCAGAGTGAGACCCTGTCACAAAACAAAACTGTTCTGAAATTTGAGAACCAGCTGATTATTTCAACTAGACCTGTCATGTTTCAGTCTTACAAGTCATACTAGTGAAGAAAACTAATTGTGAAATATCTGTAATGAAAATAATGAAGAAGGTTCTCCATTCAAATATCCCTGTGGACCAGATTACTTAAAAACTCCTAAAAGACTCCTCTTTGGTCACATTGATACAGGGAGCCTCCAAATGACTGATCTCAGGTGGATGACCTCCAAATGATATAGGGGAAAACTGATCTCCCAACCTAAAAAGTACCTGGAATGAGTTCCTGTTCTTTAAAACCAAAGAATGAATTTTAGGAACAAATGGAGGTTGTGAGCAGAGTTTTTTTTTTTTTTTTTTTTTTTTGTCTTTTTGAGACAGGGTCTCACTATGCAGTTCAGGCTGGCCTCGAGCTCACTTTGTAGCTCAGGCTGGTCTCGAACTCGCAACAATCCTCCTGTCTCAGCCTCCCGAGTGCTGGGATTACAGGCATGCGCCACCACGCCCGGCCTCAGAGTATATTTATTGAAGGAAAGAAAGCTCCTGTCATATGGTCGACAATTTCTTTGAATAACTCCCTATGGTTGCAGAATGCGGGACTGTGTTGGATTGTGGTGTCGAGTTCAAGCACCTAAGGTAGTTGAATGTCAACGGAGTGCCCACTTTTGACAGGTGTAGACAAAGGAAGGGTTGTAGAAAGAAAAAATCATCCTGTGTGTGTATAGACAGTACAGTTGGGTTAGATAA